>BGPR01020419.1:0-27890 GCA_013235015.1 Araneus ventricosus | reverse complement strand
CTGATAATGCTGTAAAAGTTGTGTTGACATGCATTCATTTGCACAACTTTCTAAGCAAAGGCCAGTCATCAAGTGCATCATATTTTCCACCAGACATTCAACTCTGACGATACAGCAACTTAGTACTTGTCAGTGGATGGTGGAAGCCCAGAGAAACAATATTGAGATTAAAACGAGTTCCGAAGAAAGCTTTCATTCTTGCTAAACAAATACACGAGGAATTAAATGAACATTTCGAGAAGGCTCAGTTTCCTGGCAAAATGGCCAGGAAATTGAGTCATTAGCATGCTTAACAAATATTATTTTTTTTTTGCAACTTTAGATTATTAATTTCAATGTTTTAAAATAAAATAAGCTTTAATAGCAATTTTTGGTTTATACAATACTGTCTCAAATATTATTTTGGATACTCTTATTGATCTATTTTGATTATTAATTGTTCCATTCAGAGAATGCATTTTAATAGCAAACTATGAGGTCAAAAACTTTATAAATTTATTAGAAAACAGTATAGCATTGATAATAATAAGACAAGAATGTGTTTTGTCTAAATATAAGATAACAAATATGCCTAAATTGGCTACTTTGTATAAAATTATGGGTTCGGTGCATAGCTTTCAGAAAAAGTTGTGTTCCGCTTACTCTTCACATGAATTATATTAGCAAACAATTAAAGCAGATAACCTAATTATAAAATATTAATTTTACATAATTAAAATGTAAACGTGTATTTTCAACTTCGGTGTAAACACTCCTTTAGGTACCTAATCGCGTATTTGGACACCTTTTTTTGGTTTGCTCTATTTCTTTTAAAATGAATTTGTCAACAAACATCTGTGAAAATTTCATTAAATTTTATTTATATTTGAAATTTCTTTTTTTGCAAAATTTTAAAATAATTTAACTTCGTTTGTTTTCAAAGTATATACTTTGTGAAGATGAACAAAGTTTCATATTATTTTTTACAACAATGATCTGCAGTTTATATGATAAAATTTCATTAATTGTATGGAAGGTATATTGAAAATGTTTCCTTACATAAATTGAAATAAATCAATAATTTCTTCATTTTTTATTAAAAAGTTTTTAAAGCGGGAAAATAATTGCATGAGTTAGATACAAAGAACAGAGAATACTCTTAAACCTTAATTTTATATACAGATAGTCTTTTGTGTGTGTGTGATGTCCAGAAAAATCTATTGCAGTTACAGTCATGAAATTTGGCTTGCAGGTAGTTGTAATGGTGACTCAAAGCCCGAATTTTAAAATTTAATCTAGAAATTTTTTATTCACTGTTGTGTGTTATTTTGTGTAGTTTTTTGTGCTAATTTCTCAATAAAATTCATTTTCATAATAGTAGGAAGAAAAATATATATACACCATCAGAAAGAACAAACAATTTTCTTTCTAGTGAATTTATTTTGAACGTCTAACGTAATTTACTGAATTTTGAGAATTTTTTTTAAAAAGTCATTTTACCCCTAAAATATTTTAATTTCAATTTCTTGCATCCTACGTCCTAATTTTGTTATCGTTTTAAAATTTGTTGAAGTGATAAATATATTTCTCCGTGATTTAAAACAAGAATGGTTAGAATTGAACTGTTTGTTGAATTTTAATTAATTTTTTTCTGAAGTGTTTAAAAAATTCACTTCATGATTCGATGTAATCAAGGTTATGTTATGTTTTCACAACGTGCATTTTGTCGAAACCACGTGATGTCATAATCCCTCTGCTTGCAACAAGGTTTTGTAGTACGATCTTCACATCTACAGCTCATTCTTTTAATTTGTTTGTTTTTGTATTTTTTGATAGTCGAGCATAAAGGGCAATATCTTTAGTTACAGAAAACTGGAAAAAAATGAAATATGACTTCAAGGTGCTATTTACATAATACGGCTTCAAAGTTTAAACTTGAAGTGGAAGATTTCATCTTTTTTTTTTTTCTCTCTGATTCATTTTGGATATAAATACCATAGAAATTATATTTGTATCTTTTCAGGTGTATTGGTCCATTTGAAATCATTCAAAATTTTGTTCGGTTTTCATTCTTTAACATTTTACTTGGTTTATAGGAATTGATCTTTTCAATCCAAAAAAAAAAAAAATTCAAAATATCGGTTTATTTGGTACTACAAATTCAATTTGAAATCATTTCTTTGAATGGCTTTAATTCAAAGTATCTAATGCCACCAATTAACTATTTTAAACAGTATCGAAATATTTTATTGTGTCATCCTTAATGAATTTTATCCCATCTTAGCGAGCCAATCAGCTGGTTGTTTTTAATCAGTTTGAATTCTAATAAAAAAATAAGTGACCAAAATCATTATATATATATATATATATATATATATATATTGCGTTGATTTTGCTTTCAAAAATTTATTTTATGTCATTGTGGGGTTTTAAAAAGATTTTGTTGAAATTCATGATGCCATGGGCAATGCCGTGCGGGTACTGCTAGTAATAAATATGAAGTGAACACATTTTTAAAAAATAATATAAGGAGCTTTTAAAAAGAATGATCTGTTTTCTGCGTGTGAGACCTCTGGATGCATTTTGTATTATTGTGATAAAATAAATGTTTAAAAATTAATTCAATTTCAACTCAGTAGATATTTAGTTATAAATTGCTTTGGAAATATATGCATTTAAACAGCTGTTTTGTTTGATCCCTTTTACGTTTCACAGTGAAACCACACATTGAGCGTTTTTTTACTGTGCATGGGTGAAATCTAGTGTAATTTTTATTTCATAACTTAAGAGCCAAATTTATAAACCAACTTATATAAAAATTCCAGTTGAATGCCGTTAGTATTTGTAAATATATCGGCATTGCAAGAGCTAAATTGCTTTTGATCTCCAAGAGAATGAGGGTTCTTGCACAAATTGATATATTTTCTTAAATTCAATCTTCAAAAGTAATATTGAATTTTATGAAGGTTGAATATCCTAAATACTCGCATTACTTATAAATTAAATACATAATTTAAATTGCATTTTGATGATAACTTATTTGGAGGAAAAATAGCCTGTACTGTTCATTGGTTTCACTGTGAAACCACAAATTTCTTGAAAATAAAAAATACTAAATTTTTTTCCTTTTCATAATTGTAATCAGCTACAAGAGTAACACTCATTTTTGAAATAAATTTAGTAATTTTCAAAACAAAAAAAGTAGTGAATTTGAAATGGTTAGAGATCCTAAGAAAAGTGCTAATGTATGATTAAAGAATGAACTAAAATATCATTAAAACTTTCTAAATACTTGTTCAAACATTTTTTTGTTGAAATATTGCTTAATTGGTTCCTCCTTTTTTTCCCTTCTGAAATGTTGATATTTACTGTACATAAAGTTAATTCAAAGAGATTTTAATCCATCTCATTGATTTGTTTCTACAGTTGGCTGCTATTGATTAGAATAGTCCGGAGTACATGGAGATGGAGAGTGTCTCTGAAGCGGAAGCTCTCGTAGCTAAATTCCCTAACAGCTCCAAAGCATGGGTGGATGGAGCTTTAAGCTATCTTCACTATGGCGGCATTAATAAAGCAAGAGTTTTTACAGAAGGGCATCAAAACGATAAATTCAAGGTAATATTCGTTAAATTCTTTTCTTATTATTTTCATACATTCCGCTTTATTATTCTTAGCTGATTTACAATCATTTATTTCAACCAGTTTTCTTTACCCCCTTTGAAATACTTAGTATGATATACTTTAGTCAACTTAAATTAAGTGGAACCATTGATAAAATATCTTACTTTGAAAGATTGTTTCTACTCATTCTTTTTTCCCTTTTATTCATAATGACTCCTTTATATAGTGCTTGTAACTTAGCATTTCTCAGTATAGTAGCTATATATATGAATCCTAAATTTTTGAAGTTATAAGTAAATTGGTGTCTTTAATTGTTTTAATTTGCTCTTTACTTTTTACTTTCTCGTATACGTAGTATACAAAGAGAAAGTATTGTAATCGTCAAAAAATTCGAACTCGAGATTTTGACGAATCTCCACGTTTTAGACCTCCCTGAGTCCGAGAAACACAATTTTGGAATTATGTCTGTCTGTGTGTGTGTCTGTGAACACGATAACTCGAAAACTATTAGAGCTACGGGGATGAAATTTCGTATGTGGTCTTTAAACATAATTTGTAGGTTTCTATCAAATTTTGGACAAAATCCGTCAACGGGAAGTCTGTCTGTCTGTATGTTCGGGGTCATGCGAACGCTATAACTCAAAAACTTGAAAAGCCAGATGGATAAAATTTTATACACAGTTTTATCGTCATGAATGTAGGTCCGTATAAAATTTTGGGCCAAATCCGTCAAAGGGTTGACTGTCTGTCGGTCTGTATAATCGCATACTTGTTCAGTTTTGAAACTAACTCCCTGCGCATGCCTACTAGTGGCAATGCCTGTGCAAGGAAGTTACGCTCTGAAACTTGGCAGTTTGCCAAAAACAAATTCTGGAGTGATTTTGTAAGGAAGCAAACATTTAGGGAGTCTCGCCAGGTCCTGTTGCGCAAAAGAATGAGCAGAGGATTTGAATTTGTTTTGATCCTTCAAACCACGCGTGGTTCCAACTTTGGTTTACTTGCGACGGAAGTTTATTTGACGCCTTTTATTATTCTAGTTTTCTCTACATGTGTTAGGAGTATACGAGAAAGTTTTGGGGAGACCACTCCCGCTGGTTTGTTTTGATTTTTACTCTTAGTAAAAACATGATTGCTAAAACACTTGTGCGTTATTCCATATTCACTTCCTGGTTTCTATTATATTACTAGATTTTTACAGCATTAAAAGCTATTCTAAAACTTAATGCGGTCTGTTCTGAAACTGATAATTTGCAATTTCATTACATTCTTTTTTATTGGCAGTCAATGTTTTAATAGCTTTGAAGCACATATTTTGTAGTAATTAATGTTTTTCCTTTTCATATATGTAATTTTTCCATTTTAAAGCTACATGACTACTCTTAAAAGGAGTTTTGTATCAATAACTGTTGTTCCGAATTAAAATATTTAGATACCAACTAATATATTGATTTTCAATTCTTTAATTGATAATTCCTTATTTTAAAAAATTATATGACTGTGTGTTTTCCCACTACCACTCTGTTAAAGATGTTATATGACCTGTTTAAAAACATAAATGGCTTTTCTATCTTGTATTTTGTGTGAAATATCTAAGAAAATGATCAAATTTATTCTTATTGTACTTTGGACATAAGAACACAAAAACTTCAAAGTTTTTTATTTAACTTTTTTGAAATACTTCGGAGCCTAATGTGCAACTCTTTTTGGATGTAACAACTAAAAAAATTACAAAAATGCACAAATTTTGAATGTGTTTTGCTGTATTACTTATCAAATCCATTAGTGGCTAATGGCATTGCTTTAGCATTTTTTTTTTTTTTTTACAAATATTGCACTGGATTTACTTATTTTGCTTTTATCTAAGAATATTTACTTATGAGAATGATAGTTTTATATTTTTCTAAAATGTCAGTTTCCTCACATTTATTTTCAAATTTCTTTTTTTCTTCATGATTTTAGTAAAATATTGGTGGAATTTCAATGAAAATTTTGAAATTGTTTTTGAATCATATCCTGCTTTCCTTAGATTGCATAAGAAAATTATTCATTTAGACCAACTAATGTTTGGAAAATATGTGATAAATAGTTGTTAAAGTATAAGAAAGTTGATGGTATTTATTTAGAACAACAATAAAGAAGCTAGAAGAATATTTAAATGTTTAATGAAGAAAAAGGAAAAAAAAAAAAAAATACATTACTTCTTTTTGGGAAAAAAAAGTGGAGAAAAAATATGAATACATAATGCCTACAGCAGAAAACAAAACTGTTGCCGTACAAAATATAATACAAGAAATTTATAAGCGAGGAATATAATCCCAAACTACAGCTCTTCCCCTTGATTGGATTCCTCTTCGTCCTACACTAAGTCTCTGTTTTAGCATATGCGTCTTGTTCACCCTCTTTGTAAGCATGTCAGCAGAGTTCAAACTAGGGATGTAACTAGTGATTTGGCTCAATACCGAATATTCGGCCAAATACCAAATTTTTAAAAACGTTTCTCTTTTGATTGTAAATGAAATATTTTTCAAATTTTAAATGAAAAAAATTTAAGATTAAATAAAATCCAGTTTTTATTATTTGTGTATTTAAAAAAAATGTTAATATCTTTATATATATTTGTAATATTTTAAATATTTTATTTCCAGTAATAAGAAATGAGAAACTCCCTTCATTATATGTCAATGAGATAGGGAAATATTAGTCTTGATTTTCTACTCAATAATTCATTACCTGCAATACCAATTATTTTATTTCATTTTTATAAAATTTTGCATTTTAAATATGAGGAAACATCTATGATATCATTTAATTTGTCTTGTGAATTGTTATATATTCTGTATAAGCAAAAATATCCCTGAAATGTATTTTTTTTTTTTTTTTATTTCACTATAAACCATCTTTTAAGAACCAATTAATTATGTGAAAAAATTTACATTCCATTTACTGTCTGAGCATATTTCATTTCTGGGTTTCTTTTTTGATATTTTAGAGAACATCAAGAAAAATCAAATCTGTGGAAAGCTTTGATGATTATGGAAGCGGAATTCAGGAGCAAAGAAGGCTTGCTTGCTATATTCGAAGAAGCACTGAAACATAACAATAAGAGATTTTTGTTTACAGATGATGTGCTTGTGGATCAATACTGAAAAAAAGGTAAGCGATTGTTTTAATTTGAGTCTTTTTTTTTTATTTCCATTTTCAAACAAATGTAGAACACCTTTTTTGAATACAAATATGTTGAAAGTGAGGAATAATATATATTTTTCTATGGGATTATTTTCTCTTAATTGATTGGTCTATTGTAAAATAGTGAAATCATTAAAATATTTATAGCAATAACTACTAAATCATTAAAAAAAATTTAAACTCATATTGACAGATGGGAATGTGAGACTATCATTATGTAACCAGAGGATCAATGTATTCAATTATGAAATTGGTTTTCATGTTGTGACTACCTCCTTATTAATCCTAAAAATTTACAATAGAGTGTAATCACTGATTCATTCCAAATCATTGCTTCTGTAAGTAATCTCATCTATTAACCAGCGTTCAAAGAATTGTAAAATGGATACAGTTATTAGCTTCTGTTCCTTGAATATTAATTTGTATTGTTGTGTCATTGTTGTACAATTTGAAATGCACCTCAGTTTTAACAGAAATGATATGAAAATGGAAAAGGAATTTTTTGAAATAAAAAGTGTAATAAACTCTATAATTTGAGACAATATTAGGCAGTGTTTAAAACATAATCATATGCAATCAGAAAATGGCTATAAATTGATATATAAAAAACATTTATAAAACCAAACAGCAGTTTCAGTTCTTTATTATTTTGATATTTTATTATCTGTTTTCGTGCGTTCTAATTGCGATATTCTAATTGAGTTTGTTGAAGGATGTGTAATTTGAAATGGTACTTTACTTATATCTGAACATTGTATTAGCAAAATTACATTTAAGGCAGTTTATATCTTAAGTCCAGTTTTGCTGGTTTCAGTGTTGTTATTGTGTTTGCATTATCTCAACATCTTTGGATGGGCAAAGTGTCATAGTTGTTGGTAAAAAAAAAGGGAAAGATAACAGCTTTCGAAAGATTAATTGAGCATTGCAATATATTATGTTCTGGAACTTCTTTTGGCTTTCCTGTAAAATGTTAAGACTGTTACTTAAGATTCTTTATGTACAGATATAAACTCGTAGAATCTCGAAAAAGGATATTTCATATCAGGAATTTCTACCTGATATGTTTTATTACAATACATTCTTAATTTGCTTCAATATGCAGTAAATAGATCACCATATTTCAGATATCCAGTATTTAAATAATATTGAATGTTCATGAATTTTGTTCTCCCTCTTGCTTTAAAAATTAAATAACTACCTTAACTTGGAACATTAATCTTTCACCACTATCACCTGTAACATCATTTTTAAAAACCTGCTGAAGTGCATGCAAATTGATAGTGTCATCTCTGTTAACTTTAGTAGGTTGAATAATTTCCCTCTGTTCTTTTATTTAATTCTGTTTTAAAAATATATAGATAATTCAATTCAATGTCCTGAATCAATTTTGCTGAGGATTTTATTATCGAAGTTTGTTAAGTAACACCAAAATCAAATGTATTATTTAGAATACTTATTATATCCATAAGTTTCAAAAAGGATTCTGTTTTTAATTTGTATTGATTCTTTTCAGGAGTTAGAAATCTCCCGAATTGAATCATATGACTCACTCCTGAACAGAATTTTGAAGAAGTTTAAATAGCAAAAAGAAGTATATTTCATGTTGTGTGAGTATTATAGGAAATAGGATGCAAAGGAAGAAGTCTCTTAGAAAGAAGTTTGCAATGTGTTCCTCCAAAAGAGCGTGAGTTTGAATATTTTATAACACTCACATGCACTCATTTTATTTAAACACTAAAAAAAATTTCCCTTTTTACAATTCAAATTTCATTCTTCCAAAATCTAATTTTTAAAATGTTTATTGTGTTAAAATTTTTTTGGAGAACGTGGAATTTATTATTTTTGTTTGTTTGTTTAGAGGTGAGCTGAACATCCTGTAGAAATTTCTCAAATTTGAAAACATTTTCACAGTTTTAAAATCCTTTATTGTATTCTATTGCATTTTGAAGTTCTTTTTATTATTTTTATAATGCATAAATATGTAGTCCAGTAACTTGTGAAATAATCAAGATGGTTTATTTTGCCTGTGTAATTTAATAAACATATCATGATAATAGATTTGATATTTTGTTTTACATATTTTCATCATAAAATTGAAGTTCATGTATTAACTTCTTAATTGGGTGATTTATTAATTGTTTTAGCAGCTTGCACAAAAAAGATTTTTGTTTTCATCTTAAAAATTCTGTAAAACAATGCCCACAATATTTTGAATTCTTCTTTCAATACTTTTCTGAATACTTTTTTCAATAAGTTATGTTTTGTTGTTTCTCTTGATGACCGATTTTATTAATGAATCATTGACTGCAGAGACCACATGAGTCTTTTTTTTCCCTTCAAAATTGCATTGATGTTTTCACATCTATAGGAGTATTTATATAACGAGTGGAAAATGACAAGTGTCAATTAAAATCACATTATAGGTATATAAAATATACCAGGTAAAAAAAATTAATCATTGCTTTATAAAATAGATCAGTTTTTTAAATCTTTTTTTTAAGTTCCCAGTATTTTAATATTATTGACTCGTGTAGTTTCTGCAATCACCAATTCAAATACTATCCTATCTTTTTTTTTTTTTTTCAGAAGTACTTGTTTTTTATCCTTCACTTAAAAATTCTGAGTAATTTAAGGTTTAAACAAATATCTAAATGTAGAAGACAGATAGAAAAGAAAACTCTTGCATTTTTAATCACCATGACATAATTTTTTTTATGTATATATTTAACCATTTGCAGTGATAATCCTTGACAAATCAGTAAGCCAATTAAAAGAGATGAAGCTTACTTTGCTAGTAAAACAAAACAGATTACGCAGATGCCTTACAAATATGGACATAATATAAATAATCAAATGCGGTCACAATATTGGAAGTAATTTAAATATGTGTGAACACGATGAGTTCAAGGTTTACACGGTTTGGTTTCTCATTAATCGAAAACATGAGCTAGGCTGTCATTCATCTCTTTTAGTTTTCATATTGAATGCTAAAATATTCTTGCAATTTCACTTACTTCATTACAGTTTTTTATATTTTTTATCAGAATTAAATTCTCTAGATATTTGCTGTATTTTTAAATTGAGCAAGAAAATGCCAAATTTATTCTTTTTTTTTTTTTTATTAATTTTTCTATAGATTATATTTAAGAGTGTACTTGAAAAAGTTTTGCAACACATAAGTTATTCATGATAAACTTTTTGTTATTTGTCTCTAATTTATAGTCAAGAAAAACAAAAAGAGTTAACATTTCAAATTAAAAGCAAGCAAAACTTAGGAACAGAGTTAAACAGATACTTTTAAATCCTAAAAATGTTATGGATTTATTTAAAGTGTCCTTTACAAGCTTCCATAGAGGCATGGGGATTGTATTTTTTTTTTTTCCCTCCCTCAAAATGAAATTGATTTTTAAGTATACAGTTTAAGACAAAATTTAATGTTACATTTTTCAAACTATTAAGCTTCACTGAGAACTAGATTACTGATATATTAATGTATTAAAAATTGTCATCAACATGAATTTGGAAAATTTATTATGCTCATTAATCTCTTTTTCAAGCAAATTAAGTTAATATGAGATGTTTAAAACAAATCCTTGTTATAAAGATATATGGCGTAGGGATACTCTGAGAACATGAATCGCAAAATTAAAAGACTAATCCTAACTTAACAGAAAAAAAAATTCCTTATAAGATTGCATTGGAAATACATTCATTCTTCAAGTTTTATGTGAGTGAAAGTTTATATTGTAAAAACTCTTTTAGGATAATAATTGAATTGGGAAATTTTTATTGTTTTCTATATTTTAATATATTGTATTAAAACTAATGTTGCTAATTTTGTTGGAGTTTATTGATTAACAATTAATTAAAAAGAGGGTGTGGGGTATTACATATTCCACAATTATCGAAAGTGTTTGTGGTAAATGCTTTTATAATGTTTGAATTTGCTTATTTAGAAATATATTAAAACTTTCTTTCAGATCCAGATATACTGGAAAAAATTGCAAATCTTGAACAGAAATATGGAGCCTGAACTTCTGAAGGACTTAAAGTCAGTCTGTACTCAAGTTCTGAAATCTCAGGGAATGGAGCAGCGTTCCAATAGCTTGCTTTAATATATCCAGTGATATGTAAATGGAATCTCAATAAATTTTGTATGTTTGTAGATTCTTATATTACTCAACTTGCCTAGAATGGTGTCATTGGAGCTTGCATATAAACTCGTATTTATATTATTGCATTAGCTAACACTGAAAGAGATAGGATTTGTCATATAGCAGGGTTCATATGCGTCCTTACAAGTCCTTACTTTTACATTTAGTCCTTACAAATCCTTATTTTTATGCCCCATTTTTAAAAAATCCTTACTTTTTACTCTGCCATTATTACAAAATTTAAAATTTCACCGATTATCGTTTTTCTAATTCCTCCTTCTCGGCGGCTCTAATCTCGGTCGACGTGGCTCTCGCGGAATGTGGTGGCGGTGGGGGGACGACACTCCTCGCGTTCTACGAATCCATATCCATCGCATACACTTTGGGAAATAAAGGAGGAGTTACAGATGGCCTTTATTGGTCCATAGGAATGATCGTCAAAAGTGCTGTTACCATTTTTAGAGCAGTATCAAAGTTATAAACCTTTACTTCCATTTTTTGCCAGTGATGTTTTTAAAACTTGCTAATGATTGCATTCAAAATTTTGAAACCAGAGAATGAAAGAATTGAGAAACCTGAAACTTTATGCAAATTCAACTTCAGTGACCCAAACTTGTAGAATGATAAAAGTTAAGTGTATTTCGGATTTGCTGCAGAGCAACTAATAAAAGAAAAGATAACAAATAAGGAATTAGCAGACAAGGATGTTTTCACACTCAGACAGGATAGTCGGAAAAACATCATAACAATGATAAAACATTTCATGCAGAAATGTCCTGTGAATTACACACTAGTAAGACCTGCGATTTGCATTGATCCACAAGTAATGGCTGGATATCTCGAAAAAGCACAGGAAAAAATGAAAAAGGTATTGATTGTATTGTCGCAAAATAAACGTATTTTGGGAAAAGATTGCGACGAAATTTTGTTACTCTATGCAGATTTTCTGTTAAATATGTAAAGCCAAATTCATTTGAATTTACTTCTTTCAATCCAAAGAGTGATTCCCTTGATAATTTTTTGCAAACTTATTTTAGCAATAATCATTATGAAAAAGTTTGGAAGATTATCAAAATGGTATTAATACTGTCACATGGACAATGAGGTTTTTCGGTGAACAAGGCCCTGGAAATAGAAAATTTAAAAGATGCTTCATATATTTTCCAGCGTGTAAATCATGAATTTATTAAGCTGTCTGGGCTATTTATGGCTTAAAAATTACTAAAGAAATGAGGACGGCTGTCACCTCAGCTAGAGCAAACTACATGCAGTATTTAGAAAGTGAAAGATCCAAAGAAAAAGACTGAAACGAAAAGCTCTAGAGGAAGAAATAGATTTTTTAAAAGAAAATGTTCCTCCAAACAGACATGCACCAAACAAATGAGAAAGCAAATGATTTAGCTAATGAGGCTGAAAAGTCAAAGGACATAAATTTATTTATTCAATCGCGCGAACTAAGAAAAACAATTTCTGAATAAGAAATCAAAATAAGTACCTTGGATGTAAAATTGTATGAAAAAAGTTTGGAATTAAAAGATATTTAATTTGATTACCAGTTTCATGGTTTTTTTTTTCATCAATTTATTAACTCATATTTTTAGGAGTTTTGTTGTGTTAAATTTGTAATGTATCTTCTATGTTTTATATTATAATTTATCATCTAATAGGTTGAATTTACAAAAATAAGATTTTATTTTAAAATACGTGCGACAATTCGTTAAGTTTATTCAATTTAGAGGTCCTTATTTTTTGGTTTTTTTTAGTCCTTAAAAGTCCTTGATTTTCTTTTAAGGAAATGTGTACGAACCCTGTATAGGACTATATACATTTATATATTTCTTTTTTACATTTATGCATCATTTTTACATGTTAAGGCAATAGTGTTATAATATCACTTTAACCCATTCATCCTAAATGCAGGACAATTACATTTCACTTCCTTGCCTAAGCCAATTAAGCTTTTTAAATGATTTTCTGATGTATTTTTAGTTATTTTTTTTCTTAGGGAAAAAGAAGAACTTAGGAATCAAATTTTATTTTACAGTTTTCTTCCTGTTTTAAACATAAATTTAAAGAATTTTACTGAAATCTAGCCTTTAAATTAATTTGGTATTTAACAGGTTAAGATATGTCTTAGTTGTACCAATTCTTAGACAAAAGTGTGTCCAAATTCCTATAATTCCTAAAATCTAAGTAAAGGTACCACCAAAATCATTAATGCCTTCAAGAGAAATTGCAATGCTCAAGTCAATCAACAACCAGCCATGGAAAAACTTTGGATTCATTTTTGTCAGATATCTATAAATTGGTTTTGCCAAAATTTTAAGTTGCCTTCAACTTATTATATTTATAAATAATTATGGCATAAATATTGTAACGAAATTGTCTTGTGGGTGTACGTGAATGCAATCCAGTAAGCAGGATTAAAAAATAAAGCTCTTTATTTTACAAATATTCCAAGCAAAGAAACGTAGCACAAGTATTATCACAGCACTAGTGAAAATTCACAACAGAGACTACCAATAAATCTCAACACAGCACTCAAAGGTTTCTTACCAGCTCACCAGCTTGGTTGCTGATCAAAATCCAACTCTTCTTGGCTTGAGAGCTTGCTTTTATACCTTTCAACAGGAAGTGACTTCATTATTTAGGAAGTGACGTAATCTCCAGAAAGTTCATGAAACCGGTAGAAATAGGTTGAATGTTCGAAGTCCTTCTAGAAAATTCCTCTTGTCGCCAAGGTTTCCAAATTTATCACTGAGTTTGACGCCAAGTTTAGCATCTCAGGGAAAGTACTTTATAGCTTTGTAACAATATATACAAATGTTTTGAGCCTACAAAGCTTAAATCTGTTTTCTTATAAATAATTTTCAAATACATAATGTAAAAAGAAATTCATAAAAATTTAATAAGATGAACTTTTTATAGCTAAGAGCATTTCAATGAGTGCGACTTCAATCCTGTGCTTCTCTGTGTGAGGTAGCCCCTCTACCCCTTTTAGTGTATTTATGTTATTGAAAGCTTTTTGTAAATCTGATAATTTGAATTATAGTTGGAGAATGCTCCATTTCTGAAATCTTATTTAAAGTTTAAAATGTTATTGACTATATTTTTAAATGATACTATACTTGATATCAATTTGAATAAGTTTGAGTTTTCATCTCGATGCGAAATTAAGTTATCCTGAAAACAATTGAAAAAAATCTGGGAAATGGCCTACTTGATAATCTGGCCACTATTTTTAAAATTACCCTCTCTCAATCCAGAACCCTACATTTATTATCAAATATACCAGTTTAACCACACTATCAACAATCCAAGCTCTATATCCTCTGCAAAATTTAACACACCATCAAAAATAGCTTCAACAATCAAAAAAATCAATGTAAAGAAAGACATTGGCCCTGATGATGATCCAAATAAGGTGCTCAAGCTTTTTATTGTAAATGCCATCTACGTAACAAATCTTCAACAAATACCTTATGATAAATCTCTTCCCAAATGACTGAAACTGGCTCATATCCTCAGGTTTAAAACTCCTTTTCCTAACTACGACATGCCCATCAGTCTTGTAATATCAGTAAACTTTTTGAAAAGATCCTTCTCACCAGACTTACCAACCATTGCAATAACAACACCTTCAACCCTAATGTTCAGTTTGGTTTCCGACTTCGTCACAGTTGCACCCACCAACTTCTCTGCGTCACCAACACTATCATAGAAGACATCAGTGCAAAACTAATAACATGTTGTGTATTCCTTTATGTTAATAAACCATTCGATGCAATGTGGCACAATCGCCTATTGCACTAATTAATAAACTGCAAAGTCCCAACGTATCTTCTTATCATAAACTAGTTCCTATAAAATAGAAGGTTCCAAGTCAAACTCTTCCATGTCCTCTTTGACCAAGGAAAATGAAAGTAGGCACACCATAGGGGAGCTCCCTAAGTCCTCTAGTCTATTGTATCCTCAACGCCGATTTTCCTTGAAATGCCAGGACTATGAACTGTTTGTTTGCTGACGATACGGCTATCCTGGTTCGGTCACGGGAAAAAAATAGAACCAAACGGCACTATTCAATCACCCTTTCTTCTGTATTAAAACAAAAGCTACCAATTTTTAGGAAATAATGTCTGCTAAATGATTCATTGTCTAAAATTTGATAAGGGGTTGTTTACATATTTGTAATTGCACTAATTCAAATTTCCAGTGTTCACACACATTTTTATCAATGGACTTCAAAACTGTATCAAATTTTATGATATATCAAATTTCATTATTCTATCTGTATTCGTTTCAAAATTATAAACAAATAAAGTTTAGTGTAAAATTTTGAACTTTTATTTATATCTTGAGAAATAATATATTTAGTGATGTAGAGTTTTCTGTTGTAATAGTGTGAAGTATTCTACATTTTCTGCACTTATAATTTTGATTTTTAAAAGTGCATGAAATTTCTCATCAAATTTGATCATTAAAAATTTTTTGATTAGAAAAACTAATAATTTTAACAGCAGTCGATGCAAAAGGCTATTTTATAAGCTTATACAAAATTTCAGGTTTTTCGTTCAAGTAGTTACATTAAATCTTTTATTTTTGTTGTTAAAGGACACCCTTAGCCATTTTGTGATAAAAAAATAACTATTTGACCATTTTTCTTTCTGCAGGGAAGCAAAAATATGAAAATGAAGTAAAAATGTTTATTTCCAGTGCATTGTGTTTTGTCAAGAAACTTAATTACGTTTGGAATTAATAGCAAAAATAAATAAAAAATTATAAATAATATATCTTCAAACTTTAAAAGATTATAAGTAGATTACAAATAATCAAAGATTGAATTATAACATTTCAAGTATATTGAAATTATTTTGAATCTACGGAAGCTTCATTAATCCAAGTAGTTTGAAATCGTTTCTAATTTTTTCAAAAATTGTTATTAATATGAAAATTTTAAATTATGCAATTTAATATATGAAGTTTTTCTGCATTTTCGATTAAAATTAATACAGTGCACTCCCGATTATCCGGGTTAATCACCGGGAGGGATCGCACGGACAGTAGAAAAGCACGGATAATCCGAAAACTACTTTTTATTTAAGAAAAAATTAACATCGGTACAAAAATATGAAAATTACTTACATTTGCATGCTGTATAACATCAAACTAGGAATTTTCCTTTTAACATTTATTGCTTTAAAAAATCTGATGCGTCTTTGCTTCTATTTTACGAACTGCAGTAATGTCACCGTAATGAAATCCTCTTTGTCCCATATAATCTAACAAAGTTTCCACAGATTGTAGAACAGCTGTATGAGAAATTGTATTTCCCTCATTTAGTACGTCTTCTGCATCAGTACTAGCTGATTCTCCATTATCAAGTTTTTGAAGGATTTCTAATTTTTGTTTAACATTTAAAATGTTTCGTTTTCGTTTCACACCACTCATTTTTACCATCAAAAAATTTCGCGTTACTAACTGACGATAAACAAGACGCAAAAAATAAAGGAACACGTGTGAAAGAGGACGAAGTCGTTAAAGAATGACGTGTCGGGAAAAAGCGTGTTCGTTTGAGAATGAGCTAGCAGGAAGTGGATGATTCATTTCTCGGAAAATTAGGAGTTGAACCGGTAGAGATTGCACGTGGAGGAAGAAAGAAAATATTATTTTTTAGCCTCCGCCGTTACTGCTCACTAGTTTCACGAAATGAATCCCTCGTTCGAACATCAACATCGATTTTACACGCCTAATAAGCGTGAAAAGATTTCTCTTTAAATTTTTTGTGAGTCCGGAATGAGCACGGATAATAGAGAGTATACTGTATAACCATTAATAAACTATAGATTGGCAGACGATGAACCATTCAAAATTATTTTGACAATGCATCATACAAATTAGCAGAGGATAAAATATTTATATCTCTTTCATAAACTGATTTGGTATCGTATACGCTCAAGATCGAATGAAATCGGATTTTTGTACAGAAAGTCAAATAATAAATTAAGTGAATTATGCTCCACTTTTAAAGAAAGCAAGTATGTAAATTTCGAGCATATTATGCTCAAAAATTGCAACAACAAATTACAAAACGTTAAGATGATAATAATACACGGATGAAAGCTAATTTACATTATTAATAATGTTTGACCACCACAGTTTACGAAACTCAAATGTATTTAGATTTATGAATTATTCGAGCGACAGCAAAACCCCCAGGAAATAAAGTAAAAAAGGTTGAAAGTCAAAATAAATCAATATTTAATAATTTAAATAATAATATTAATTTATTAGTAATTTATTTTCTTGGTTTTCTTTGTAAGTCGATATTGATATTATTTAATTTTTCGTATATTAATGATTTGAGTGAAATGGTGCAACACTTGAATTTATAATTTTTCAGTTGTATATAAAAATAGATATTTATATTTTAAAATTTTATAAAACAATGAGGTGAAGCGATTATATTTAATAAAGATAATGTTTTCGAAATTTATGGTGCCTCATTAATTGCATCGTTTTATAGCAAAAATAGAAAATTTAATGTAACTTCAAAACTACTCGTACGAATGTGCTTAAATTGTTCATAGGCTTATCAAATGGGCATCTGCTTCGATTACTGATGAAATTTATAACTGTTGCTATTCAATTGCAATTTCCTGAAAATCGGTACAGTAGGACCCCGGTAATCCGGGCGAATTCAGGCACATGGATGTCCGGATTAGCGGGATTTCCGGATTGGCGAGGTTTTTAAAAAAATAACGTAAAACACACACTTTTTTCAAAAATTGTATGTATAGGTACTATGGTATATCTGTATGAACTAATATTGTATGGTTAAATTGAATGGACATGATACAGTATGAACATGATATGTACATGCATAATTACTATATATATAAGTGAATGAACATAATCAGTGTTCAAAAAAAGTCAGTGATTTTTTTTTGCGCGGTCGTTCCAATTTTTAATTCAAATGCGCGTCTCTTAAACGTCCGAGGAGCATAATTTCGTGTGCTTCAAAATTTTGCTCTTCAGCCCAATGCAATGAAGTGATGAGTGCCGCCTCAGCCTCAGAATGAGAAATTTTGATGGGGTTTACAGGGGTGACGTCGTCATCATCATCATCTTCTGCTGTTACCGTCCTGATAATTTCGTCGTCTGCTAAAATTTCATTTCGAGCCAAACTGTCGTCAGCCTCAGCAGCCCATTGGAGGGCTTCAGTATTAGACATCGGGCTCGTGTTTCGTAATTGGTTAATGAGTGATGCAAGCTGAATTTCTTCAGTTTGCACTTTTTCTTCAACTTCAGAAACAATAAAATTGGAAAGCAAATTTTTCCACGACTTGTTGATCAGCAATATAGACACATGTGCCCTACAGTTAGCAAGATTGAACACGACATCTTTTAAATTTACATTTTTCAGTTCTTTTACCAAGTTTTCATTGTGCACAGGATCATTGAGAGTGTTCGTAAGAAGCAACTTGCGATATCCCCGCTTGGTATTGAATAACATTCTGATCCATCGGTTGGATCAGCGCAGGATGCGGGTTTGCATCATTCTCCATGAACCGACGGATTACCGAGGTTTCCGAATTAGCGCGTGTGCGGATTACCGGGGTTCTACTGTACCTTCTGTTTTAATATGCGACGAACGACGGCAAACTAATGCGGGGTGGATACTTTTTTCCCCCTCTCGAACGTTTTTTAATTTTTAAATCGTTCAACTTGAGTGTTCCTTGAACGCCCAAGTTAACCCTCTCAGCGTTTCACGCGTATTTCTACGTTGACCTTGGACTACCCCATAAGCGGAAAACACGCATTTCAACGTGTGGTCGGAAACACGCCGTAATCGCTTTGCAATGAATTTTACGTTCATTGTGTGTGAACTGTCTCTAAAGGGTGAGAGACGTATTTTTCCGAGTTTCTTCCCCCTTTCTTGGTTTGACATCTTGATTGATTATCTGGGGAGGGCAACGGTCAGCACAATGAAACTGATAAGGATGTACTTACTGCAAATGATGGATGTCGCAGGATCCAAGACCCCACACTCCCCTGTGGTTGGGGAATTTGCATTGAGGTCATCTTTCAGGAAGAATTGCGGTGTATGATTTTTTTTTCGCATTGTATGTGTCGGAATTTTGAATCGCATTCCGGATTAGTTCGGTTTAATGTCAGCCTGGTTTGATATTGTATTATGTTTCAAGTGCTATTCTTTTAATACAATTTATGTGATAAAAGATTTTTTTCAATGCCTCAATGTTTTAAAGATCCATCTCGAATGGTTACGTAAAATAGATATTGTGGTTTAAGTAAAATAGATTTTGTTTCAATACCACATTCAAGCATTAAAAAAAAAATTGAAAGCCGGAGGGTTGCTAAGAAAACTGCTATTTATATATAGTTGAACAGTGTTCTTGAATCAATACATTTTACCCTCATTCAACTAGTTTTATGTTTTTAATGTAAACTTCTTTCATATTAATAATCTCCATCTACTCATTTTTCCTTTATAAAAATAGAGTAAAATTAAATTTTTGTCTAAAAATAGCGTAAATTTTAAGGTATATGAAAATGATACATTATTTTTATTGTTTTATCATTCAGATCAAATCGAAAATTTCAGTTTTACAATGATAATTTCATTAAATAGATTTGATTTTTATTTAAAAAATTAGTTTTCAGGTTTAAGTGTAATTTTTTAAAAACTAGAACAGTTTTGTAATTTCTTTATAACACTACTTACAAGATTATCTTTTAAATTCATAAGAATTACAATGAAAAAATTCATTCCGAAAAATAATTATTATTTTATTAAATCTTTATTACTCTGAAATTTATTTTTAGTTCACTCTGAACTAAAAAAAATAACGTACATGGAAATAAATGTTAAAGAAAGTGGAAGAAAATTTTATATTTCACATTTTAAAATATTTTCTTTTTGTTAAAGGCAGGAGAAAATACAGTTTAGATGAAAACGAAAAGGACAATATCGACTAAATTTAATGTTTGGGTGTGTCACACTTTTAATTATCTAATTAAGAATCTGATAATATCTCAATAATCAATGAAAATGTTTATTTATTGCCTAAAATGAAGGAAGACAAAAATATTTCTCAGAAAATATTAATACGAACTTTAGAAGTACTGTATTTGTGTATTAGTTCCTTGAAGTATAATATTTTTTTCTGATGTGCTATTATGCATTCTTCTATAAATGATCGAATCTACATAGCTAAATTGAATTGCTTTCGGTAAATGTCATGCCAACTGCAAGTTAAATTTTAATTAAGGCTCTGAGACAAGAAATCCACTAATATATGTTACAAACCTTTGATGCATCCAGATCCACTAATAACAACTTTGAAGACAGTTCTTCCAATATTAATAGCAGTTTCGGGCTTTGGATTATTTCAAAATATTACCGTCACATGCCAGATAATGTGTTTTCTAACAATATCTTGTTTGTGTGTGCGTGTGCTGTAATTTGAAAAGTATGATTTTTTTTATAAAATTCAAATTTATCTACACGTTTTATTTTCATTCTGAACTTTAATGGATAATAATAAAACTGTAAATAAAAGATTTATTTTCCAAGTTGTATGATATATTTGAATTAGATATATAATTTAATTTTTATAAAGAATAAAGTGTCATTTTTATGCTTATTATTATTATCCTTTATATTTGGTATGAAAAGGCTAAAAAATGTTTTTGAATAGAACACCGAAAACGTCCAAAATATCTATAAATTGTAAAAGGGCACCTGACTAATTTCGAATAGGTATTAGATTTTCCTCCTTATTCTTTGGATTTAACCAAGTTTGCAAAACACTGTCTCTATAAAAAAAATTCAATAATTTTGTGCTTCGTACCTAGACCCATTTTCGAAAAATTGATTTTAAAAAGTTCGATTGTTTACACCTCTCCTAGTCCAAAAAACACAATTTTGGACTTATGGAATTATGTCTGTATATCTGTAAAGACGATACGGTTAAAGCTAGAAAGAGAAAATTTGTTATATGGGCTTAACAGAAAATTGGTAGATTTCAATAAATTTTTGCAAGAAATCCGTCCGCGGGAAGTCTGTATATCCGTGTTCATATGAACACGATAACTCAAAACTAGAAAGGTAAAATTTGGTACACAGTTTTATCGTCAAGAATGTTGATTCGTATTGAATTTTGGACTAAATCCGACAATGTGTTGACTGTCTGTCGGTCTGTATAATCGCATGCTTCCGAAAACGATCAACTCCTAAACGCGACCACTTAGATAAATAAAATTTGGTATGTGATCTTCAAACCCGAATCATAAATCCGTGTCCAATTTCTTTTCTATCGGCTAAAAAAACTCTAATGCCCCTAAAACACTAATATACTTTTCTTTTCGATAAAAAATTATAAATAAAGAATTAAATTTAATTTTGAAAAATTCGTCACGGGATGCTTTACGATCTGGACTGTAGTATCAATGTTTCAAATTTTGTTAATCTAGGTGAATTAATTTTCTGTTTCTTGTAATAAAAGATAATATCTTGCGTGCTAAATAAAGGTTATATGTATACGCTATTTCTTCTAACATTTAGTGCATTGGTTTTCTAAACGTAATCTTTATTTTGAGAATTATAAACTCGTGCTCTTAACAAGCATATATAACAAGTTTCAGTAGAAAGGCTTGTATTTTTATTTAATTTAAAACATTATTCAGGGGATATTTCTAATCCTTCATATGTTTTAATTATTGCAGGCTATTTTAGAATATATGTAGATTATTATGCGACTATCCATATAATAAGTGTTTATGTGCATACAAAACGGATTAAGTAAGTTAAGCGCTGTTTGTATTTGTGATCGTCTCTAGATTTTCTACCTTTTACCGAGTACTAAACCAAGAAGCAATATGAAAAGTTTTATTGTGACATCAGAAATTAGTAATATATATATATAAATGGCTTTGTTTTTTATCCTTAAAATTTAGTAAATTAATTTTAAATTCATATAATAGTATGCTAGCGTGTAGACGGATAATAAATTGAAGTTCACGGTTATGAAAAGAAAACTAATAATATAAAGTACAGCCAATAAAAAATACAAATATTAATAAATGGCAAAAAATTGAAGTCACAGAGATTTAAAAATCATTAACTTTTATGCAACTTCAATGATGTTCACATTTTTAGAAATTCATAACATAAAAAAAAAGTAATACAGCCTTCATTTTTTGTCTGGCCTCAACGGTGTGTATTTTCGTCTTCTGGTGTTATTGACGAAAGCTCCCAACTGTCCATCTAAAAAAATGACGTGTTAATTTGCTCACACCATAAGTGGGATCTCCAAAAGCAGTAAAACCTAGTTTGAATAGGTTCCAAGTTGAATAGAAAGGATTTTTATGGTTAGTCCCTCCATGGGGGTTGCTGATTGCCTATGGTTCAGAGGGGGAAGACTGAATCCGCTGTGCTTTTGGAACATCTGTTTGGAGGTCGACGCACTTTTAAAACAGATAAAGGGTCTTCGATCACTCGCTTTTCGAAACACTTTACAAGGGAGAGCGAACCACCCAGAGGCTTAATCTGTTTAATTTAAAGATGGGACTTCTGTGTCTGGGCTGGTAAATGAAAATTAGAGTTGAAGCAGTTGACATTTGAAAGGCCCAGGGAAAAACAATAAGTCTCCCTTTAATTGACGTGAAAACGTGTTTCCGCTCGTTACAGTGATAGTCGGTCGAACTTTTGTATAAGTAAAAATCGGTATTAAATTGAAAATTTCAAACTCCGCATTTTTTTTTATTATAACATTGCAGAGTTTTCTTTCGAATTGTACGAAACTTACAGAATACTTGGCAATTCATAAAAGAAACATTGTATTAAAATTTAAATCCAAAAATTTCAATATTACGAGATATATGAGCATTTGTAGTAAATAATGTTTTACTGCGCATACGCGAAATGTAGTTCTATATACTCTTAACAGATGACGTCATCAAAAGCTACTCTAAATAAACATAAGAAAGGCGCAGTTCGAGTCCGCGCCGTAGATTTTTCCTGAAAAAGTCGGGATAAAATCATAAAACAAGTATTTCGTATTAATACGTAATTTATAATTATCAATCTCTTTAATGCAGTATTTACGCAGCGCAGTATAATGGTTACAGAATAGATAAATCACGACCCTTGCTACATGCGATAAACTTGTGATTTATCTATTTTGTAACCATTATACTACCCTGCATATATATTGTATTAAAGAGATTGTTAATTAAATTACATATTGTTTACGAAACACTTGTTTTATGATTTTATCCCGACTTTTTCAGCAAAAATCTAAGACGCGGACCCGAACTGCGCTTTTCTTATGTTTTCAATTTTAGGATGCAGAGATATTTGTTAGCTTAATGGAGGCAGTTTTATTGTCAGGAATAAGGACCGGACTGAATTTGATCGTCTTACAGTCAATATTTCAGAAATGTGTGCTTCCTTTGATCGAAAGTGATGTTATGCTTTCCATGTTGGAAAATTGTTCAATTATCTTGCCTCTTGAGCATTTACGACTTTTGGACCGCTAAAAAAAGAACTTTTACGTCGAGAAATAATTTTTAAATTTGTTTAGTATCGGCTTTGTCTTCAAAGTTTTTTTTTATATGAAGGCTGTTGAGATGAATTCTAGCCTGATAGATCGCAATTAGTGTGTATGACGAAAATGAAGAGGCGTGGTTATTGTATGCTCGTTTCAAACTGTAGTTCACAAATCAAATACCATTTGGCTATGAAACGAGCTCGCATTTTAGTTCATATTTGAATCGTTCAGAGGCTTTATATTTCTGCATTTTTCCAGATATATTAAAAGATGAATTAATTCAGGAGTAACAGTTTTCTATGACTCTTTGGCTGTTACTAAGCTGTAGCGAATGTTACAGGCTGTAAATATGTTTTATTGAGATTTTATGTTACAATAATTCTCTAATTATAATGCTTGTATCAAACTAAGCATATTAATGCAGATCTTCAGTTGTAACTTTGTTTGTATATGTGCAGTGAGAAGAAATGGAATGCTTATTTACGGAAATTAATATATTTGTATAGAATTTGAAGCTTTCAATTGGCGAGGTTATTGTATGCTCGTTCAAACTGTAGTTCACAAATCAAATACCATTTGGCTATGAAACGAGCTGAATGTTTCATATTTTAGCTCAATGTTCAATATTCACTTTTTAGTTCATATTTTAATCGTTCAGAGGCTTTATATTTCTGCATTTTTCCAGATATATTAAAAGATGAATTAATTCAGGAGTAACAGTTTTCTATGACTCTTTGGCTGTTACTAAGCTGTAGCGAATGTTGCAGGCTGTAAATATGTTTTATTGAGATTTTATGTTACAATAATTCTCTAATTATAATGCTCGTATCAAAATAAGCAGATTAATGCAGACCTTCAGTTGTAACTCTGTTTGTATATATGTGCAGTGAGAAGGCATTGAATGTTTAGTTACTTATTTTTTTATATTTATATAGAATATGTAGCTTTCAATTGCATCCATCTTCTGTTGAAGGATTTTTTGTACAATCCAGTTTAAAATCTCCAGTTTTGTATTATGAGGGAATATAATCAAATAAAAAAAAATCACGAACTGTTTTAACGAAATATTAACATTGGTGTTAAGATTAATTGCTTGCTGAGACAAAATAAAATTACTATGATTTCTCCCATTTTTTACTTTTTTGCACTTTGTTTCTGCATTTCTTTATCACTATGTAATATTTCTACTGGCACTGCTACATTTTCATTTATGAATAGTCTTAGTGAATCGATACGCATTTTATTTTATAAGACTCCGGTAATTATAATTGGTAACGTAGTTTAGCACTAGGGAATGCAAAAGAGTTTTCATCTTGTATTTTTAGACAACATTGTGTTCAATACAAATCCTTTCTAAATGCGAAGAATTTCATTTAATGAAGCCAAAAATTCAGATCTCCTTACAACAATCGAGAAATACAAAAAAAATTAAATGCCAAATGGCATTTTATTTTTCAAAAATTCGATACTTGAACTTGCCATTTCAGAACAGCAAGATATCTTTCTGAAGACCTGATTCTTCAAAACACTCATCGGATTAATCATTGTCTTTAACCCTCTGACGGCTGTAACGGCCAAGAAGGCCCGTCCTGCAAATTTCCAGACGACGGCCGAGCGCCCGAAAAGTCGTATGCTTATTTCCTTTCCCTTTTTCAATAGGGTCGGTAAACGGCGAAGGAGAAATCTTATCTTTTTAACAAGGGTTCTTTCCCTTCTTGATTGATGTCTCCAGTAAGTGTTCGATGGTTCATCTCCCACTTTTCCCGACATAGTTTTAAAATAAAAATCACCTGTATTCAAAAACAGATTTTTATTTTACAGTATTTTTCTATGGGTTTAAGCTAAGAAGTCTAATTCCTTTCTCTAGAAAACAATAGTGGATTTCTTTCGTTCTTTGTACTGACCCTCTTTATAAGTATCTCCTTTTGAGAACCTCTTTACCAGATTTATGGAATTATCAATTTCTAATTAAACAAGTAATATAAAAAAATTTTAAGTCAATTCCTACTTAGGTGATTCGAGATATATTGAAAAATGTACTGCGCATGCGCAAAGATATGGCTGAAATATGGAGGTGCTTCGATGATCCCATGGGCCATCCATATACCCAAGAACCAAGTCTGTAATGTTAATAGTTTTCGAGATATAATGAAAAACGTACTGCGCATGCGTCATGCAAAATACGAAATGACAGACAAACAGACAGACAGACACATGGCATTGTCATCTAGTTCTGAGCTATGTTTAAAGTTTCAAGTCTCCAGCTCATCGGGAAGTTAGTTTAAAATCGATTGCAAAATTTGAACAAGATGTATAAATAAATATATATATAGGGAGAGTGTGAACTAATAGTAGGAATTGAAAAAAATATCTGAATTAGAGTCACCTTCACATAGAATTTGAGGCTATCTCTTTGAGTTTTCAACATACATCTTCAGATTTAGATGCGACATCTGTAACATACCCAAATTTTTCCTCATCAATTTTCATATGTTTGTATTTGAAATTGCGCCTTATTCTTGCCCTAGAAATTCTAAAAATTCTGGCACGTGTTGCACAACATAGTAGCCTTTCTGCTTTATCACCTAGTCTTCGTCGATGTTACTTTGACAAGTACAAACATTCTCCCGATAGTTTTCCAATGACTTTATGAAGGTCATAGTACCGTAGAATCTTAAATCTTGATTTTATCTCGAATCTCGTCTCTTATAATCTTATCTTGAATGTAGAAGATGATGACGAAATGTTTTCCAGAAGCCGTACTCTACCTGCAAAAGCTTAAGCATTTGCACACTCTAATGCGACAGCCTCTATAATGGACTAGTAGTGATAGGTGGAAAATAACACAGCCTCGGGCAAGAACCGGACCCTGATAAACTGCTTTTAATGCAACTAAAGTAATCGTAAATTGAATTGTTGGGTACTGCAGGTTTATTAATCGCAGTGTAATTTGCATTTATTCTGGGTAGTTGCTTATCACAGTGCCGCTTGAAGGGAAGTTTTGGTACTAAATTTGTTTTCTATGCCAAGAAAAAAAATCCCTTTACAGCAAGCTTGAAGGCAAAGGTAGATTCCTTTACGTTAATGTTACAAAAGTAATGAAATATTACGTATTGATCAATACAGACATATCGAATGACATTATTGTTTCTACACATTGCAATATTTACGCTGTGATTCTGATTTCATGACATTTAATTTTTTACTATATCAAAGTTTTATCATTCCAATTTTCATTCCAAAAGCTTATGCTAGATTTATTGGTCAGTAAATTGGTCAAATTTTTTTTTATATATCCCAACACATAATCATTCAACACGTAGGAATCATAAAGAAATAAAATAATATCAGCGCAAATATCCCCTAGATAACATTAAGCCAGCTTATCTGAAACAGTAGCAAGAAATTGACACTTGACACGAATGAAGAACGACTCTAGATTAGTTTATTTAATCTAGGTTATCATATAATTGTGCGGACATTACTTTGTCATATGATAAAATCACGTGGCACGAAACATTTAAACATTACAAGAATGCGCTCATTTAGAGAACTCCCTGGTTACAAAGAAAATAGTCACTAAATTCTTAACACGTAAGAGAATAAAAATTATTAAACATTGTGAGTTCCAAATTTAATACGTGTGTTTAAAGCATAGGATATCAGTGCAGCCATTTTGAACAGGAAATTTAAATCTCCATCGACAGTTAAAAGCAAATACTCGGGCAGAAAACCCCAAAACAATTTTAAAGTTAAATGAGATATTTTTCAATATAAAAAAAGGATAAAGGGAACTCTTATATATATATCTTTTTTGGCTATTTTATATTAAATTTATTAAACAAATCTTGGTGCAGGCATGTTTATTTAAATATGAAATTAAATTAATCTGTCAAATTAACTAATTATCAAATTAACTATTAAAATTAATTGTTTGATTTATTAGAATTAACTATTTACTTAAATAAAATTTAATATTTAGTTAATTGTGTAATATTAACCTTGTAATGATCTAATAATTATTTTAATTTAAATAAAAGTTATTGTGCCTGTAAGAATGCTTCACATCTCCTCCTAAACCACTGGACTGATTCCAACCAGACTTTGCATACTTTTTATTTAAGAAAAGAGAAAGTTCACCTTAACTTTTCAAAGCCCAAAAGTTACTTACAATTTCTGTTAATTAAAAATTAAACAAGGCTTTTTTCCGCTATATCTTTGGAAATCATTATCTCACGAAACTATTTTTACACCTTATTATATTTTAAATAAAATTTGCATTTCAGTGACAAAAATTTCATTTCCATACAATTTGTTTCTCTCATTTTTATATTTTTTCAAAATTAATTTTATACTGAATTCGTAACAATATTCTTTA
>BGPR01020418.1:3977-27891 GCA_013235015.1 Araneus ventricosus | reverse complement strand
CCTCCCCAAAAACCATACACCAACGCATAATCTTTGCATTCCCATTCCCGGCGGTAATCCAACCAACCCGAAACCACTGACTCTGGAAACAGGGCTCCCTTCGTCGACTCTCTGATCTTTGATGTCCGAGCATTTACCGACATTTCACCGGAACTGTCGAGCCACACCACAAACCATCGAGCTTCAACGATTCTTTGCATTCCCACTACGGGAGGTAAGCCAACCAACCCGAAACCACTCATCCTGAAACAGGGCTTAAGACCTGGAGGTAAGACGCAGGTTATAGGGCCGGAAGTTTACAGGTTCGAAATCTTATTCAACCAAAGATCCGCCATGTATGCCCGGTGCAAGTTAAAGCTGACGCTGCGGGTCAAAATTCTCCCAGATGGTGTGGTGAAGGCATTTGGAGAGGAATGTTCCAGCTCAGGTGTCGTCCTCAACAATGGTTCAAAATGAGTAGGTTCGCTGTGCTTCTGTTGCTTCAAAACGGGATGGAATTATAACTAAAACTAAACCCAAGGCATTGTCGTTGATTTATGTGAAATAACTCTGCCTATAATTATAATTAGACGAAAAATGGTCGACACAGAGACTTATTATAAGTAGGAAATATCTGACACTCCATAGTTATGTAGGAATACCTTTTATTCTATCAAAAATCTTGGATGCAACACAAATAAGCAGCCAAAATTGATGTTCAACCTAACTAAACTAATGCAAGTACACTGCCACTTCGTAGTAGAACAGAGCTAGTGAGGGAAAATTAATCATAATGCGAAGAGCAGAGTTCCAATAAGATCAGGTTCACACTTACCTGCCTGATCGAGAGTTCTAACTTCTTTGTACATCTGGGTAAAGCTCTCGTCATGGCAGGGGAAAACATTTTCTCCAGCAACACTAATACACGTGTCCTTGTAAACTGATCTATACAGGGTGTCGCAAAAAAGGGGAACAATAATTTATTTCCTTAAATATTGCGCTTAGACATATACTTCCAATTACAAAGTTTCACCAAATAAGGTAGGAATTTGTGTGAAACCACTTTGGCTTGTGTGGAAGTTGAAAATAAAAAGTTAAGAAAATTACATTTTTATCCGTTCCCGGTAGAGCAAAAGTGTCAATGAGTGAAATGCTCTTCTTACACTCATCTATGTATAAACTAAGTTTCAAGATTCTATCTGCAAAACTTGCAGAGATATATTGACTTTGAAATTTCAAGGAGACGCTCACAAATTTATATGGAATTGTTTATTGGAAAAATGCAAATTTCTCCAACATAGAAAAACTCCAAAGTGCCAATATTTGTCTAGTAGTAACATCATCCGTTCATCATGGATTGAAAGAAAATTTGCAAATGACGTATACTGCTACTCAGTTTCATTGGCCGATAGTTGCAACTATCGATTTGATAAAGAATGGAAGGAGAACTTAAAACAATTAAATTTAACATAAAGCAGTAAAACAGCTTAATATCAGACAAGAATATTAAATTATTTGCTCTCAAAGTTATGCGTATTAAGCTTTACCTGAAGGCAGTAGCGACTTGTCCTTTAGAGTTGCAGAGCTCATTAAAATTATTTTAAAAATTCGTATTTTCTCTTCTATTCTTATTTACTTACTTCTCCACTCCGAGAGTTCGATTATCAACGAGAAAAGATAAAAACGAGAAAAGAAAACAGAAAATGAATGAAAAAGTACGACAGACACAGGATTGAGGTGCACAACAAATAGTTTTAGAAAGCACTAAAATTTGTTCATTGCATACAACTAAGTGACATAATGGACGAAGGCAAGTAGCTATTCTTTTTGTTTTAGAACCTAGCCGGAACTGAACTTACAAAGTTCCTACTAGGCCAACTAATTCTCTTTTTTACTCCTTCACTCTCACCCACAAGTCACCTTCGCGCTCTTGTTTTTGTTTTTACCCCCTCTCATTGGCTGTTTTTAAGTTTCTAATTCACTTTCATGTTGCTTCAAAGGGAACTTGACTGGTTTCACCATATTTGATTTCTGTTATTAAAAGTCACTTTCCGAACAAAAAAAGACTGTAATTTTCTAAAATACAACTCAGATAATTTTCTAATTACAACCTCAAGTTTAGACTTCTGAAGATAAAGGTATTTTTTAAAAAATTGTATTTCAATTGTATTCTAGTAATATTTTTCTAGCATTGCTTGTTTCTGAGCAGATGAGTGGTCACTGCTTTGAATATTTTTCGAAGCTTCACAAATTGTACTATTTTTGTAAATACTTCAATTAATGTATTATTAGATTATTTTTTAGATTGAACAAGAGTTACCGAATACATTGTTATTTCCTGATTCCGCCCTTTAAATAATTTATTGAAATATTTATATTATCTCTAAAATGTACATCGAAAGACTGCATAAAACAGCAGTAAGAAGTATGGAAAAGTGTTCTAAGTCACTAACTTTGTCTTCCTATATCTCTATAAGTTTTGCAGATAGAAACGGGCAACTTTGTACGTGAATAGTTGAATGTAAGAAAAACATTTTGCTAATTGACATTTTTGCTCTACAGGGACCATATAAAAATTTAATTTTAGGAACTTTTCATTATCAATCCCCTTTGAATATCAAAGTATGTTCATACAAAGTCTTACCTTATTTGATGAAACTTTGTAATTGGAAGTATATGTCTAGGATAAATATTTTAGGAAATAAACGCTTGTTCCACTTTTGTGCGACACCTGTATATGCATTCAGCCGGCGTGGGTAATTTCCACATATGTTCCGTACTGCATACATATGCTAATACAATACATCATCTCTAGCTCTGTGTGTCATATCCAGTTATTTTATTACTTCAGACTCTATACTATTATTATAAAAAAACATTTTGCTGGGCCTTAGTGCAATATTTAATATAGAATATGTATTACAGATTCATCATTACAGATTCATTCACTCAATTCATCGGAACCGTCATTAAAAGTGACATATACTAATATTTTTGTTACGATAACGTATTTCAAATACAGTGGAACTTGATTACGTTACCTCCGAAAAGCTGAAAGATTCAAGTAAATCAAATTCTAGCCCCTCCCTCCCCAATTTTTTTTTTCGAATTAAGTTTTTTTCCTTTAGATGATTCTTAAAATTTGCTTTATCAGAAATAAATAATCAGGGCTTGTTTAAAAACATATTTTGTACTTTCACGCATGAAGCCCCATTAGATCGGCCATCCCTCTGAGCGGCCAACATTTGATTTATTTCTAAACAACAACAAAAAAGCTCAAAAAACTATGAAAACGTTAAATACCTCTTACGGGATATACGGGAATGTTTATGGCGCTGTATGAAAACTAGTCACGATTTTCCGTCACGTTACAAGAATTCATTTTATTCGTAAGGCTGTATACGAATTTACATTATATGGGAGCGCGTTATACGAATTTACATTATATGGGAGTGCGTTATACGAATTGCCTTTATTCGTAAGGGCGTTATACGAATTCTTGTTATTCCTTAGGGCTTTATACGAATTCACATTATGCGGGAAAGCGTTATACGAATTTTCATTATACGGTAGGGGGTTATACGAATTCTCGTTATTCGTAAGGGCTTTATACGAATTCACATTATACAGGAGGGAGTTATACGAATTCACGTTATTCGTAAGGGCTTTATACTAATCCTCATTATACGGGAGGGCGTTATAAGAGAGTCCAAGGTAATTTCTTTTTCCATACTTCGTATAAATAAAAATGAAATAAGTAACAAAAAATACAGGGGATCCACAAACTATTATGAGGGTTTCTTTACCTCATAACATTTGATTAAAGAACATGACGATAAATATCACTACATATTCGTAAAGTATAACTCAAAAAGTTCTTTTAATAACACAAACAAAGAAAGTTAAGTAATTTCCACAATGCAGCCTTTCGCGGCATGTAACCCATCGACACTTGGAGCGAAATTAAGTTCAGTCTCGATGTGTTTAGGTTAGTAAAATGCATGCTATCTGTGAACAAGATCAGTTAATTATTTAAGTATCTTGGATGAATTAAGAGCAGGAAGACGGCTGTAAAAAAGCCTTTAATTCAAAAATTGTGGCAACCTTTCGTGGTCAATTCACTTAATTTTCTGCGAACTCTCGATGAGTTGCATGCCGCGAAAGGTTGCCATGTGGAAATTACTAAACTTTCTTTGTTTGTGTTATTAAAAAAACTTCTTGAGTTATAATTTACAAATATATAATGATAGTTATCGTCATGTTCTTTAATCAAAAGTTATGAGGTAAGGAAACCCGACAATAATTTATGGACACGCTGTATATTTTTAATAAAACTTCCCCAATATTTTCATTCAAAATTAATTTTTCAGATTCGAAGCCGCTTCTCCAGCATGGTATAAAATAATGAATCTTTTCTTGTCTGTGCAAGAAATGAACCTCATCCACGAACATCTACAAAAGGATGAGACCTAGCAGAGAGCCTTGGGGGAAGTTATGACTGGAAGAGGTTGATGCTTTTCCTTATTCGTGCTCCAGAAGTTCCATTTATTGGCCGGAATGAAGCAAGCCAATGAGGTAAGGGAAAGAATGTAACATAGTCAGAGGAAGTGTTCTCTTTTCTACTTTTTCGCATGCAGCCTTATTATAGTTAAAGTTCGCCTTTCAAAAGGCTCTAGAACCAGTTCTATGGCTCCAAAGTAAACAAAATTTTCTTAAAATAAGAAAATAATTGTAATTTTAACAAAAATGAAATGAATTTCCTTGATTTATTTAACAAAATGTCTTCAAAAATCACCTCAGATTTATGGCCAACCACTTATTGACGAAAACCGTAACTATTTTTTTCTCTTTTTTCCGTTTTTCACAGAGCTTATCACTTGTATTACATATCGGTGAAATTTTATTTTCTTTGCAGCTACAGGACTGACTCTAGAGCTTTCTGAATAAGCGAACTTTAATAATAATAACCTTGTACTTGCAATAAATAGGGTTGCCATATATCCTATATGTACGGGGTCACCGTATTTCACTTCTGAGCCCCGTATTACTATTAGTCCCGTTTTCATTTGAGTCTCAACCAAGTTCCTGAATGGGAAGAACTTACTATTGCATATTTACAAGTAAGAAACATCGATATTGGTACATTGAGATTACAACACTTTCTCTTTTTATACTTTGTATATGAGAAAGTAAAAATCTAAAGAGTTTTCTCCGCTCAACCTTCTCGTCCCCAGGGCGATTGCAATACTTCGTCTTTTTATAATTCACATATGAGAAAGTAAAAATCTGAAGAGTTGTCCCTCAACATTCTCGTCTGCAGGGCGATTGCAACACCTCTTCTTTTTATACTTCGTATATGAGAAAGTAAAAATCTAGATAGTGGTTCCACCTCAAACTTCTCGTCTGCATGGCGATTACTTCCTCTTTTTATAATCCACATATGAGAAAGCAAAAATCTGAAGATTGGTCCCTCAACATTCTGGTCTGAAAGTTAGACTATCAGTTTGTTTGTCTATGCTTGAGGATATGATCATAATAACTCAACAACGCAGAAAGCAAGGCAAATGAAATTTGGTATATGGTCTTGAGACCAAAACTGTAGATCTACATCAAATTTTGGACCCAATTGATCAATGGGGAGAGACCCAAAATGTATATTTCATTTTCTTTACTACACTACGAAACTTACCACAAAACACGCCGCATATATGTAACACCACTTCATGCCCCCGTCTCTAGAATCATTATGATTCTTTATAACCGGTTTAAGTGGACATGGAGTGCAAGAAGGAGAAACAAGAGAACTTAATTGATAAGAAAAGAAAAACTTGAATAATGAAATAAAAACTTAACTAATAAAAGGAGAAAAAATAAACTTAAATTCCTTTCTAATTGTTTTAAAAAAGTTCACTGTATTACCACAAAAACTTTGTCTTTATTGAATAGTTTTTTTTTTTCATTTTTAGTCTGTAGTTTAACCAAGAGTCTGTAGAAAGAGTCTAAGAAAGTGAAATTCATTGTTTATAAGTGTTCATTTTGAAAAAATAAAATACAAAATCTTGCTTTTATTCTATGAATAAATATCTTGATGGCAATTTCTAGGCTAGGATAGTGAAAAAAAATAAACCATCTGTTTAAGCATTATGTTCAAATTCCATATTCACACCTGGCTGCTGCTGCTGATTATTTTACTTTGCATTAATGAAAGAATTGATGGATGTATGAAACCATTAGTAATCTATTGTTTCCTTGTACTTTGCTATTTCTGTGACGTAAGTTGCACAGTTTAAAAAGTTCGCTTTATGATGAATATCTTAATTTGTATTTCCTAGTTTATTGCTCTGTTCGCAATTTATACATATAGAACAGGGTGCCCACTAAAGTCCTTCTACCCTACATTAGCTTGAGAACGGCGACAACTATTGTCGCAAACGTGGTGTATAGGTTTAGTAAAGTGACCATGCGCTACACGGTGAGATCGGTTAAAGCGCTACCTGGCAAAAAACAACAGAATTAGCGTTTCTATCTCGAAAACGGTACAAGATACGGAAAAAAGTCAATTACAGAATTATTGAGCGTCTTCGATTTAGTACGAAAAGAGACGACTTGTGCACATTAATACGGAAAAAAGAAAGCTTAAAATGCATATTTGTTTGTTCTCAATTTCCGAAACTATGACGTCTCAAAACGGGTTAAAAAGATAAAAAGCAAGTACTTATCACAAGATACCTTTATTTTTTGTATTCAAACTGCTCTCCTTCATCTACAACAAAGATTTGGGCTCTTGTTTGAATTTGACTTTGAACGCTTTTTAGCATATCAGTTGGTCCGCTAGCACAGTTACTGTAATACGTCATCGAAAGTCCTGCAATGTTGGTGGGAAGGTCCATACACCTGCTGTTTGAGTTATTCCCACAGGAAAAAGTATAATGGTGTCACTTTTTGCCCGAAAAATAAATTTTTCTCCTTTTGTCAATGTCTTGTGACATCACAATTTCGGAAAATGCGAATAAACAGATGAGTATTTTAAGCGTTCTGCTCTTCGTATTAATGTGCACAAGGTGTCTTTTCGTAATAAATCGAAGACGCTCTACAGTTTTGTAAATTGACTTTTTTCGCCGTATCTTGTACCGTTTTCAAGATAGGAACGCTGTTTTCTGCCAGGTGGCGCTGCAACCGATCACAACGTGTGTATCTAGCGCATGGTCCTTTTACTATACATAGACACCAAGTTTGTGGCAATAGTTGTCGCCGTCCTAAAGTTAATGTGGGATAGAAGGACTTTAGTGGACATCCTGTATAATATATTATATAAGAGAATATTATAAAAGAGATTATATTTATATTAGACGCCATATTATGTAAGAGATTGTCGAGAGATGAATACGCTCGCTGGTTTTGGGTATTTTTGTCTGATGAAAATTTGTTTCTTTTTTATTTACTAATAATGTCATATACGAATACATGTTTTATTTTTCCAGTTGCCTATTGGGCTAGCTGATACTATAAATGGAGATGCCACTTTCACCTTAAGCTGCTGATATTTGGGAGAAAGATATCGAAAAACAGAATTATGAGAATTTCTAGTATTGAAACGAAGTGCTTTCGAGAAAAATTAATTCGAATTTTGATGAAAAGAAGGCATCTTTGGAAACTGTCTGTCGGGAAAAGATGAAGTATTTCCTCACTTTTTAAAAGTTGTGCTAGCCTTGGAGATATAAACTCCTATGTCACTCATTGATTTAATTACAAGAAAATCTGTTTAAAAACCAAGAAGGAAAAAGTCTTAAGTACAAAGATAGAAACTCCAGTCTTTCTCAATGATGCAACTAGGAGCAAGCCAGTTTAAAAACCAAGAAAGAAGAAGTTTAAACTCGAAACATAAGAACTCCAATCTTACTCATTGATTCAAGTCAAGTTCCAGTCAAGTAAAACAAGTTTAATGAGCACGAAATAGAGCTTACCAGAGCAATATAAATGAGAGTATTGTTTTAAAACAAATTAATGAAATTTCGTTGAGAAAATCAGTCATATATCCACATACAGGAAACCTCTGCCTACTTTCAACATCCTGAAATTTTCAGAATAGCTGCTGCTTTACGCATTTATTACAATTATTATACTTTTATTTAATTCTTTGTATTTTCTTTGCTATTTAGGTATCTCGAATTGTTTTAGGATATGTAAAGATATGAAATTAACTTTAAATTTCACTGTCTCTAGCTTAAAATATATCTTTTTGATACATGATATATAAAATATTGCGAAAAACAGCTCTCTTTCTTATTATTTAAAATTTTATTGATAGATATAAGTTACTTATCCCAACAAGTAAATTGGTTACTTTAATTTGAATAATATTTTAAACATTCACATTCATTTTTGCACGAACAAGGTTATTTAGTTACGTTATACAATAGCTTTTACGATGCCCAAAGAAAATGAAATTCCAGTCAAATTATCCCCCGCAGGGGCTCACTTTCTTTAGGTGAGTACGGGTTTCACGATCCCGAGGTGCCCGAGTGATCTTTGCTCATGAAGTGCAGTCTATGAAAATCACAGATGTTTCCTTCCTCTGAGCATTCCTAAAATTCTTCTACCTTTCATTTAATTTTTTCATCCTTCCTTTCCAACTCAAGTTACATTTCTCTCATCATCATCTAATTTTTCTACACAATAATATTTCTTTGGTGTTAATTTTAAATGATATAACTGCAATTTATGTAATTTTTCCAATGTTAGTGTTTTTTAATAGTTTCCACGGTTCCCTGGGGAACTTTTATTATTCTAAATTGTAACAGCAAGAGTTTGTTTGGACCAGTGTTATTAAATTGGATTGCTGACCCTTACACATGGCATAATAAATTCTGAGTTTCATCTTTGGCTTACTAAACTGCACATTTGTTGGAAACGCCTATCAACATTGGCTCGCTATCATATTTTAATCAAATTTTTAAATTTATGTTCATAATGTATTAATTCAAAAACAGAACAATTGGTCAGCAACTTTGGCTTGCTGTCCTTTCGCTTGCCAAGTACAAAATGTGACTCCCACGGTTAGCTTGATGGACCTTATAATCATCATATATAAGTTTCTATCACCAATGTTAGCTTGTTGTCACATCGCTTGCTGTGTATACAATATGATTACCAACAAACGCTTGCTGGCTTTTATATTCGTTATGTATAATTTATGAACAACAAAATTGACTTGCTGTATATATAATTTATTTACCAATGTTAATTGCTGGTCCTTATATTCGTCATGCACACTTTCTGAAAGCCAACATTGGCTTGCTGTCCCATCACCTGACATATATAAAATCTAATTACCAACCTTATCTTGCCAGTCCTAAATCCTAAAGTTATATGGCTGGCCCATACGTTTGCCGTGTATGGCGTTCCGTAAGGAGGAAAATGGAGTCCTGGGGTTCCTGCGGTGTTCCATATCGGGCTAGGATAGAAATGTCCGGGAATTCTGCTGCGTGCCCTTTGGTCCAGGCTTCACTGTAGACGGGCGGCAGGAGTGAGCCCGCTCCCTGTCAATCGGCTGGTGGTATGCTCTGTAAGCAGAGTTCAGAGCATGCTGCTGTAGGGCTAGTGTTGCAGCCACAGGTGGGTTACCACTTGGAAACTGTACCACTATATCTCGGTGTTACCCTCGGAGAAAGTGCCGAGGCTGGGAGATCCCAGAGCCGGTTACTGCTTCCCCTTGTTGGGCTCCATGGTGGGTGGGGGGACACTGAGACGAAAAAAGAATATTTTCAATATGGCTCCCTCTCTAACTTCGCGCCCTGACAGAGGCCTAAATCTGCCAAACTCAAAAGATGTTTCGGCGCAAAATGCTGATGAGGAGAAAGGCGATCAGTTGATAAAGTCAACATTCGACCTTTTGGAAAGAGGAGAAAAGGAAATCAAGTTCGACGACAAGCATAAAGATTTAATTTTGATTTTAGGTAACACAGGAAGTGGTAAAAGTACCTTTACCCAATGGGTAGCTGGTGACAACACAAAAATGATATCAAAAGAGACCAAAGAAGGTACTGGTGAATATATCATTGAAGATCATAACAGGATTGGTGATACTACGTTGAAATCTAAAACAATTTTCCCTGAACTTTTTATTGATGCTAAGACCGACACTGCTTACTACGATTGTCCTGGTTTTAGCGACACTGAAGGCACCAGCCATGACATAGCGACGACTTATTTCATCAAGAAAGTCGTAGACTATTCTGAAAGTGTCAAGATGGTTTTTACTATCAGCCACCCCTCAGTTAGGAAAGGCGTCGACAGGCAAGACTTCATGAAACTTGTGAGACATGTTACGGATCTCGTGAAAGACATTGAAAAATTTAAAAACAGCATTGCCGTTGTTGCTACCAAAGTCGATAACCAATATATAAAACAGGGCAAGAACTTCATTTTGGTTGAAGACGACAAAGTGATCGCTGCCATTGCTGATTTTCTGCAAGAAGCCAAGCAATATTTAGAAGATAGTTCAAAACGTGGAAATCTTTCCGAAAAAAAGAATCGATTTTACGAAAATGCGATCAAATTTGTGGAAGTTTTACTGGAAAAAGAAGGGGAGAATTACCCCAAAATAGGAATATTCAGAAGACCAGACGAGCCAGGTCCTGTCAGTAATATTACATTGCTGCAGAAAGGTAAACAAGGTATTGAAAGAATTCTATATGGAGAACTTAATTTTACTTCGAAAAATAATGAAGATTTCGGTTATACAGTGTCTGAACAAACGAAAAATGACATTAATGAGATAGTAGAAGAAATTAACAAGAACTTGTGGTCTAGCCTCAGTAATATTGCAAGAAAGATTCAAGAGTATTATAGAAATCTGGTAGAACATGTTCATGGAACAATACGCTTATTGGTTTCAAAACCTAATGCTATCGATTTGAATTCTTCAGATGTCGAGGCATTTGGGCATAAATTCAACATTGGATACAACATTACATCAGACCTAATAATTAATACCAAGAATTTAACCAATCCCGAAGAACTAGCAATTATAGTTAACAATGCGATTTCAAATTTAGATATCGATATACTTAAGCATGATATAGTATATATTGCAAATCAAGGGAAATACTTCACTTTTTTGCAAACAGTAAGTGACAAGATATTAGGTTCAAAGCCTTGGGATCAGTTGTTCATAGACGTGGAAACATTTCTTGCTGGTTCAAAAACAGCTGTATTACGCGACGTAAATTTGGCTGCAGAAAAGATAAATAACCGAATACAAACTAATTTGAACGTCTTAATAAAAGCAATGCAAGACAAATATACTGAAAAGATCAAGTCACTCGAAATGCAGAAGTTGCCAGAGAAACTAAGCCGAGATAGTCGTTTTATCATCGAATTAACACAGGAAATAAAGAAAGAAACAACAACTGAAAAACTAATAAATGTTATTCGTTATGTTGCAGATCATCTAGAAGTTTCTTTACCAAAAGAGAATCTACAAAATCTTGGAAATCAAGGAAAATACCTTAGGTTCTTAGAGGTTATAAGCGATGAGACCTTAGTTGATGGAATGATGACGTGGTTGTCTCCGTTTAAAAATTTGTCCAAATATTTTTATGAATCTGAAAAATGGTACACATTTTTAGAAGACTTGTACAAAAAGTTCTCTGAATACGACATACAGAAAGACAGGCAAAGGTACAACGTTGCTGACCTTCAAGACTGGGGTCAACCAGGTAAACCACAAGGAATATCTGTAACTCCTAACACTTTCGAGCAGTTTCTGAACAAAATCGGGAGTTATAATGTGACCGAATACGAAACCGTAATAAACATAACAGCAACAGGTTTGCAGATAGAAGAATTAAATCAAGTTCTAAGTTTAACGCTAAAGCATAGACCGACCGTTAGGTGTTCAGAACCTTATATAATTGTCAAAGGCAGTTTCATCAGCCTTAATGAAACAATGCAAAATCTGATAAGTAATTCGGATACAAATAACAGCTGTAGCAATTTCAAAGATCAACTTGCAGCAGGTAAATACAGCTTGTTTAAAGTTTTTGCATTAAACGCGGTATTTATTGATACTGATTTGTCATTTGCAGGTAAAGGAACATCTGTTGCTGTTATATCCCCCAAGTGGGAAGTCATAGGATCCAGAAGTGTAGAGCTCCACGGAGCCGACGGAGCTCCATATGTGGAGTCAAAGGCAAAAAATGGAGCAAATCCAGGAAATAACGGAGTTAATGGTGCTCCAGGAAAACCTGGACGATCTGGCGAAAGTTTCTTTGGAATAGGTTCTGATTTTGTGAACGGTGCCAATTTAACAATAACTTCTAACGGTGGCTTGGGTGGTTGTGGACAGGAAGGAGGTAATGGAGCAGCAGGTGTGGCCGGACGCAACGCTGAGACACCCTCGAACTCCGATCCACCCTGCAAAGATGGTTACGTTCGTGGTTTTAAATGTGAAGGAATAAAACAGAAAGGCGGAGGTAGCAGCTTTGTCATCCTGACAGTTATAGTTACTTTCGGAACGACGACTGAAAAACCTTTCAAAATCTTCGGGTTGTCAGGAGGAAGAGGTGGCAATGGCGGCAACGGTGGAAAGGGAGGAAAAGGAGGTGATCCGGGGATCATCTCCATACTGGCGCTGAACCACCCTTCGGAGGTAACAAAACTGACCACCAAAGGGAAAGAAAGAGAAATTGGTAAGGCTGGAGCAGGGTCTGCTCAAGGGGGTAAGAATGGAGATGACATAATTGCAAATTGGTCTCAATTTGTACCAAATGGGCTGGGTAGTCTTTTTGGGTGGAAGGGATCCAGAAAATGGGAATGGAAAGAAACAATAAAAAATAATGGCAGAGGTTCTTCTGGAAGTAACGGCCACGACGGAGCAAATGCTGTGGGCCTACAAGACCCAGTACCAGCACATGGCATTCGTAGGCCAACCAATATAATAAACGAGTACAAGATCTACTTAAGAGAAAACATACATAATCGCTTCAAAAAGCAGTCTCTCCTTCGAATCCTAGACCAGATAAATAGCAGAGATGATGTGAGAAAACTTTACGATGCTCCTGCACTGATCGATGAATTTCAGGGCTTGGAAGAGCAGTTCCCCAAATTAAGCAACCAAGTGGACTTTTACCCTTTTTATACTTCATTGCTTGAGAGGATAAGTGATTTTGCGAAGAGTTTTAAAGATGGCCCGAATTCGAATGAGAACAAAAAGGTTCTTAACTATTTATACACTGCGATACTAGGCAGGATCTACAACTTAAGGGAAAATTCAGAACGAAACTTAATAATAGATATCCATGGATATCTGAATTTGGTTAAAGAGAACATAAAAGCACTTAAAGACCTGCAAACGACGAACAACAAAGTCGATGTCCTTAACAAATACAAAGAAAACTACAAAAAAAGCATTGACAAGAAGATAGAAGAAGCTAAATCTTTCATCGAGAAACAGATCAGCCCTGAAATCGAGAATATTAATACAGAGATTAACGATCGAGTAAACTCTTTAATTGAAGAAACGATTGCTTTGCAGAAGCAAGCTGAAAAAGAAAGGCAGGAATTAGCGCAGAAAAAGAAAGAATTGGAAAATGCTTTGGCAATGAAAGGATTGTTCAATTTCTTCCAAATCATAGGCGGAATAGTGAGTTTCTTAGGCCCAATTGGAGCAATTGCTGGTACAGTGATAGAAGTTACAAGCACTGTTGGTGAATCTTTGACCTTAAACAATCAGGAGAAAACTCTAAATTTACCATCAGATGTCGTGTCGGTCATAACATCTATAGGTGATCAAGTCAAAACGATGAGAAATCGAAAGGTTGCTTATCTGAACAAACTGTTGGATGAAGTATCGGAAGAAATAAAGAAAAGTCCAGAAAAATTGAATGACATGGCACGGAAAATAGCCGATATTAAAGACAAGTTAAAGAAAGCTACTGAGAATAAATTCGATTTTAAGCAAGTCAAAATGCTAGAAAGTGAACTAAAACGGGAGCTGAAAAGAAAAGGAGATGACTTGAAAATCCATTCGAGGGATAAAAAAAGCGCAAACGCATTGAAGGTCATTGGAAGAATAACCCAAATTGCAGAGTTCGGCTCTTTGATGCTTAACTTGTTCGACAAAATGAAGGAAGACGAAGAAAAAATGGATGCAGTAGCCGATGCTATGGAAAAAATAGAAGATAAAATTAAGGAACTCAGGAAATATGAAGAAAACATTTATGATGCCATAGTACCGATGTTGCAGGAAATGGAGGACCACATGAAGGACATAAGCGATAAACTTGGATCCAAATCTCAAATAGCCCTTGATGTTACGAAATGGCAAGTGCAGAGTACCCTGAAAGATATGCGGTTGCAAATGGAAAGATTAACCGAAGGATTCGAAGTAAAGGATGATCTCAATCGTAGCATTGAAAAGTTGGATGAAGTCATGATCACTTTGATCAATATATACGACCGCATTCAAAGTTACCAGGACCAACAAAACCTGGCCAATTACATCGCAGATATCAGTTCCGTTGCAGCAAGTAGCATCAACATCAAAAACCAACAGCTTGTAAATGCCGTCAACCATCTCGAATTTGTAATAAGGGCCAACATAGTGTTAAATCAGTACAAGTCAGCAATCGATGCTTTCAAGCAGTGGGTCTTTCCATTTGCTGATGACTACATCGAGAAACCTATGCTCCCATCGCAACTTGAGCTGGACAAGAACATTCAAAACTTAGTTCAAAACGCGACTAGAGAAATCGAAACAATAAAGCAGAAGCTTGATTTGTACGATGCATCCGTCAAGAATGGTGACCAGTATCTCGAATGTGAAGAATTCAGCAGCCGATATGTTTCGTCTAAACCATTTTTTGTATGGAAGAAAGAGGAATATGGAAGTTTAATTTCTAGCTTATTGTCAGGAAAAGAAGTCGTTCTCAAAGCAGACATAAAGGACTCTGTGCCTCACAAAGATGCCATCAAGTTCAGTGAAATAGACTTTGATTTTAAAATAAAGAATGAGACTGCACAGTCAGTACTATCTGAAATTCTTAAAGGATTCGACATAAGAGCGACTCACCTCGGGAATTCTTACTACAGATACGCCAACAAAACCTTTTTGATAACCAGCGACAGCGTTACAATCTCGTACTCTTACGAAAGGAACGATGATGGAATGCCAATACGATCGAATAATGTGTATAACAAACTGAAATCGGGTGATTTATTGCTTAGCCCCTACACTCTATGGGAAGTGAGAATGATTAACAAAACAAATAAATATTCTTTTCAAGATTTGGAGAGCTACAAAAATGAGATAAACGTAGAGCTGTCAGGCTTTGGCAGCTATGTTGATACGAATGTGTTCAGACCTGCCGCCGTAGTGTATAACAGTACAAACCTACATCTTGCCAAGTTTAAAGCAGCAGGTGTGAATCAGTGCAGAAGATCTAAGTATCGTTTGGTAAGGTCACTTGAAGAAATTGTCGTAGACGATCCTATGACTAACGGCGCTTCTGTTGGCGTGCCATCACCAATTAACTTCCTATTCAATTTCTTGAAGACTTATTTTATATCAAATACAATAATATCAATTAATCAAATCTTTGCTGGAGAACAAATATCTGTAAGAAATTATGACGACTGCTCTGAATTGCCAAATGAATTTACTGGAACGAGAAATATTGTCCCAAATGTTGAGTCTCATCCTACAATAACAGATACGGATAAAATAGACACTTCTGAAGAAGATTATTATAACCACGAGAGAATTGTGCGAAAATCAGATTCTATTTTCATTACTAATTTTGATGGCAATAGCAGCTGTTCTAAATCCTTTTTGTTAAGTGATCAAAAGGACAGAAGTAATAATCATTCAATTCAAGCTCCTGATTTAAATTGTTCACTGCTTCTTGCTGATTTGGTAACCCGAACTATAACAGGCAATAGATATCAATCACCAATAGATGAATGTTTGCTGTCTCCACCGGAAGTGATATTAGGAAAGATTAGCGATGGAACGGTGCGAAGCGAAAGTGACGTCAAACAGATGTTGCAGCGCCTCCTATCGGAGAAAGAAGAGAGACCAAGTTCTTGGTTCAGTAAGCTAAACGGTTATGCTAAGTCGATGCTTCGGTATTTGGGTTTTGTGAGAAATGAGGTCTCTGAGGAATACGTTCAAGATGTTCGGCATTTATTTGCTGATAAAATTTAAGTTCAGACATAAATTTCAGTTAGAACTGAGATAATTATTATTCTTCTAATTGAAAAATTTGTACATCATTTTTTAAAGTAAATTTCAGAGTGTCAATTTTAAAGTCAGATAAATTTTGCTAGAATTTGCAAAATACCTTGCAGCCTCTGGAAAAAGAAATGGGGAATTTTGAAAAAATGTCCTTGAGTTCCTAAAAAAATTGTAGTATTATTAGGTATATATTTTCGATTCAGATAATTTGAACAACAGATTAGTATATCATTCTTGGTTGACTTTTACGTTTAATTTACAGTCAAAACTCAGTTATTTTGCTGATATATTTTGCTTCAATTCCCCTCCTTCTCTTCATTTTTTTTTCTCAAAATCATATCCTCTCTTTATATCATCCTGTCCAATCTGTTATATTCAATTTAACAAAATATATTTTTTCCTTTTTCTGTTCATAAATTACAGAGAAAGTGAATTTTTAAAAAAATTCTTTGTCATAAACAAGAAACAATATGCTCGTACTCAAACAAGAAACATTTCACTACTGAAAAAATTTATGAAAATTTGGTTAAATGCAATATAAATTGTTTATATAAGGCTCAAAACTATATTTGACAAATTAAAAAAATATAATAGTTTAATAATGGCAAAGAGATCATGAGAAAAAATGATGTAGCGGTTATTTAATTTACCTTTTTCTATGATACTAAAAAATGTAAAGATTTTTTTTAGTCAAATTGCTTTTTCAGTTAATTTATTTCGGTTATATAAGCAAAGATCGTTCAATAAAAAATGAGCTAATTTGGTTTTCTTTTTCCGGGCATATATTTTCAAAACGCCCTCTGGTGTATTTGCAAGTTACTACAATACTATTATGGTTTTCTCTAAAGACGCGTAAATTTTTTTTATCTTATTGCATGATGTATTTATTATCAGATTTGTTTGCATGATTTTTAATTGAAATTGTGGGAGAAAAAATTTTTCAGGAAACATTGTGTAAAAAATAAATTCCACCTACTTCCATATTGGACTTGACTCTGTTGTTTTGGACTGAACTTGAATTACTCATTAATTTGTGACTTGTTGTACAACCGAAGCAAAATGCTTTAAGAATTTTAGAAAGCTCACAGAAAATAATTATGTACAAGAAGAATCAATGATTGAATAAAATGTTGTTTTCAGATTCATGTATCACGTTCATTATATTGCTCTAGTATGTTTCTGCAATTTTTTCATTAAAAGGAACTTCATGAAGGAAATATTTATTTAAAAATTGTTTCCCAAAAATGTGCATTCGAGCATCATTAAAAGTTCACATGATAAGAACCATATGAAGAATTAATGAAATTCATTAAAATGAAGCATCATACATTATTTTTAAATCTCTTTCTTCGTCTCTTCGAACGCTTCAAGTTCTTTAGTCAGTTATCTCCAAATAAAATTATTTTTGTAGATATGCAGGGTGATTCAAAATTTAAGATACTAATTGTTAGGGAAGCAGGAAACGCAAAACAAGGCAAAATTGAATAGCTAAGTATGAAGAAGAAGGACATCCGGATAAGCTACAGCAGAGCTTCCCAACCTGAGGTATTGCCTTACCAGACATGCCTGTGGACTACACCAGACATGCCTGTGACGGTCGTTATGGAAACGGGATATTCCACTGCATTTTGGGGGTGAAGGAAAGTGTTTTATTTCATTTGGCACAGATAGAAAGCAGGCTTAAGTCTCATTTCGCTTTGTACTTCGATCGAAAACGAATCCCTCGCCTAAGGAAGTGCGCTTAGTCTCCCAAATGTTGAGGTTGATTTTATGCCCGTTTCCTTCCTTTATTCGACTCGTCTGCTTGAGGCAATCCTATTCAGGGTTTTTCTCGTGGCGGTAGGACAGTATGCGCATCCCCGGGGACAATCCGGGGTATGCGCGAAACTGATGTTGGAAAACACAAAACATGAGGGATTAAAATGAAAAAAAGAGTAGTTGAATTTTTGTTCCGTTATCTTCTCAGTGTTAAAGCGATAAAATATTTGACACCTGTCACGAACACAGAACTTGTGGATGGGCATTCTATTATTTTGCGTTTATTATTTAAACTAGAAAACCACCCGTCATGGTTTGACGGGTGCAAATTGCCTCTTCATTCTCTAGATTTCCCTTCAAATTTGACGTGTTTAAATAGATATATATGCGAGAGAAATGTTTAACATCGATTGAAAACAAATAAAATAAACATATGTTTTATGACAGGGCATATATTTTTATATTTACATTTTATTTAAATATTTATTTATTTAAAAAGCCTTATGGTAAACAACATTCCGTGTGAAGTATTTTTCGTTGTTTAATAATTTTCCTTGTACTTCAGATGTCTGTGTGTAAATTTTAACGTGATTGGGAATCCTAGACCTTGAAAGTGCAACATAGAACTGTCCATGTGAAAAGACAGGCTCATCGAGGTAAATTCCAACATGATCGAAAGTTTGCCCCTGCGATTTGTTGATAGTCATCGTGTAAGCTGGAATGAACGGGAAATGGCGGCGGTTGAGAACGAGTGGTAGATTCACGTCAGTGGTGGCTAATTTAATTCTTGGCAAGAAAACAACATCGCCACGATTGCATTCGGATACAATTTGGCGTCCAAACTATATCACACGCATGATATACCACTGACGTAATTTACTACTTTCTATTAAAAAACGGAAATTAATTTGAAATATAGGATTAATATAATTTAAAATTTCTCGGGAAGTATTGATCATAGCGAGATAAATTTTATATCAATGGATAGAAAATTTTATTTCACTATTTTAGAGCTATTAAATTTAAAATTAGAACGACAATTACCCTTTTAAATTTAAAATTACTGAAAGTTAGGTTCTCTAACAAAAAAATAATGCTGTTTAACGTCTCGCAGTGCTATGGCGCGAGTTTTATTGTTGGTAACGTCAGAGCGTTACCGGAAGATCTGGGCTATTATATTAGTAATGTCTCATGTGTATATAATGCACAGCAGGTCTACTCTGATGGAGGCTTTTCTAAACCGGTAGAGATAAGCATACACTTCCAACTGGAAAAGTGCTTTAACATGGGGGCTTTTATAAATGGGGAGTAGATTTACAGGAGGACTTTAAGGGGAAACTGGACCACCCTTGTGCTCTACTTGGAACCAGGGACTTGGAAAAAAAACTAAAAAAGTTTCAGCATCCAGCTCGAACGTAGCGATCCATTTGTTGCTAAAACGCACATCGGACAGCCAGTTATTTGAATAACGCTGACTAAAAGGAATGCTAGAGGATAGAACCCATAACGTGTTCCGCTAATTTATGTTCCCTCAGAAGTCTTACATTTATAGAGTATCCTAAAGTCAAACAAGTCAATGATAGAAGCAAAAAACTGTGTTAAAACTTGTATAACCATTTAATTGTCCTCCCCGTGCGTTTTACGTACTGTATTACCGCCTCGAGAAAAACCCTAGACACCAGACGTTATGGGTACGGGATATTCCATTGCATTTTGGGGGCGAAGGAAAGGGCTTTATGTCATTTGGCGCAGATAGAACCGGCCAAAGTCTCATTTTGCTTTGTACTTTGATCGCAACTACTAAAACTACTCGCTTTTTTTCAATTCTACTCCTACTATTAGTTCACACTCTCCCTATATATATATATTTATTTATATATCTTGTTCAAATTTTTCAATCGATTTTAAACTAACTTTCCGATGAGCTGGAGACTTTAAACATAGCACAGAACTAGATGACAATGCAATATTAATTCGCTGTCTTGTGAGTCTGTCTGTCTGTTTAACTCTCATTTCATATTTTGCATGGCGCATGCGCAGTACATTTTTCATTATATCTCGAAAACTATTAACATTACAGACTTGGTTCTTGATATATTAGTCCAGTCAAAATAGACATTCAACTTCGGAAAAATTCGCATAGAGCTGAAAATCGCTACAGACCTTAAATACATCATTATAAATGAAATGTCAAAAGTCCCCATCGATCCCACTTCGGCTAAAAATTTTATGCAGGGTCAAAGGGCGAAAAATCAGTTTTTCGCAAATATCTCTTAAACGGTAAGTGTTATCGCAAAAATAGTTGATACAAAGTTTGTAAATTATGCAATTCTGTACAAAAAGAGGGTTTTTTAATCTATTTTAATGAAACAAACTTTATCATACAGTTTTCAATTTATTTTTAAAAAATTGTGTTAAGATTAATCTTCAAATTCTTCTTCAACTGTCATCTAAATAATCTTCAAATTCTTCAACAGTAATATGTTATTCTTCGCTTTCTTCTTCTTCCCCATGTTGCTGGATTTCTATAGATTGCACTGAGAAAAAAGATATCTCTTCATTGATATCATAGGCAGCTTCATCTGTTGTACTTGATTCAACATTGGAGTAAGACTTGCCTTGGCAATTACTACATACTTGTGAACAAAACAATCCGACTTTTTTACAACCACAATTATAATTACAACCCTTCTAGCAATTACAAAAAATAGTATTGAGAAGTTTTTCTGGAGCAGGTGGAAGTAAAGTCTGAATTGGCTCCAAACTGTTATCTTTCAATACCCATCCCCAGTTTTCAGGGTCCAGTTCGTTACCTAGACACACTTGGACTTGATAGTAGACACGACATAAATGTAGATAAGCAGCAGTAAATGTTGGAGGAAGACAGGATAACTGTATACGTTTATTATTACGTGTTTTTTTCACAAAACTTAAATATCTATACTTGTCTATGGAATCAATTTTGTTTGGTGCTCCATACATAGCAAGAAGGAAACGAGTTCCATTTGTGAGGATGATGTCTGAAGAAGAGCCGATATTTGTGAATACTTCAGCGCAATCAATTAAATCATGACGTTTTTCAAATAATTTAAATACTTTTGTTTTACCTCGTTTGAAAAACGCTGACGTAGTATCGCATCCAATTATTGCATGCAAAAATGAGATACGAGCTTGACATTTTGTATATGAAGTTAAACTTTGTGATGAATACATTTTTGTTTCTATTTGGGCTTTGACAGGTTTTAAAAAGTAAATAATCCTATCAGTAGGAGTTCGTGCAATCAGTGTTATTAACAAATCGACATATTCACCAACAACAATAGTTGTATTTGTATTGAACTTTTCTAAAGCTGTTTAAATTATGAGGACATCAGCGTCGTTATTAGCTTGTTTCACAAAAATATCAGCAGCCTTTAATTTTTCAGATAGCATTGAAATAAAGCGAGACTTGTTATGAGTATTAGCATGCTGCCGGTTTGTTGGAACAGTCATAAATCGATCAAAAAGGACATCAGAAGATGAAGATATTTTAGTAGTCCGACGATGTTGTTCTGCAACTTTGGTATTCTTCGTATAATCAGAATAACCATCAAATACTATAAAACCGTTATGACCAAAATGTCTATGTACATAATGAACGTATTTCTCAAAAATAGCATCGAATATTTCTTCTCGATCCTACCCAACACGATGTAAAAGATATGCTCTATCGATGATATAGGTTGTATTTGTATTATCAATTTCAACATTTACACATTGAAAGCAATCATAAATGGCTGAGTTTTGTGTTTTGCGCATTCCAATTGCATAGAAGAGTGATAATGGATAAGGAGCTAATTCATATTTGAAGAGTGTTTGAAATTCATCTTCAAAGGACTTAGTAATACTCATGCGTTGAAATAATAATTTAGGATCTATTGGTACCTTCTCATCGTGAACTTTTATAGCGCTACTGATAGTTAAAAGAGGGAGTACTTTATCAACACGTTTCAATTTAATATTATTAAAAGTCTGGCCAAACATTCTAGTCATAGAAGTAATTCCAACTTCACGAGCATTATGACAATTAATTTTTTCATCGCCAACGTCTCCACTTGCAATGGAAATAATTTTTTCAACCACGGGAAAAGGGCCATGCAATAAAAAACACTCAAGAAGTTTTTTAATGTCTTCAGTATCTCTTTTTGCACGTGAATCACTTGCATCTACGTGCTTATCTGTTGTGTCTGTCCATTTTTACATTACCAAGATTTTCCAGTCTCTCACATACAGTATTCGTTGCATGCATGCTACAAACCCGTTTACTTATGCCACTCTCTTGTGCACTTCTTCCTCGAGAAATCCTCCATCTGTTTGCATTGATTTCATTAGTGATTGCTCAATGATCATATGATCTGTCAAAGTTCCACAACTGAATTTAGCAGAACATCTAACAGTGAGAAATCCTTGTATAAACCTCCTAAAAACACTAGGATCAATCAAATTTTCCAATAGCAGCACATGTCCTGGAGATACAAATAGGTAGATTTAGCACAAGGAAAATATCATGGTGCGTGAAAATACGGAATAATTTCTTTAACGCAATTCAAATGAGCTTGCCAATCTCCCATACGTTCAGCTCTTATGAACTCCTTTGCAATCGATACCATATGAAAATATTGAATCCATAATTTTCCTGTAGACCCTCGTCCTTCATATTGCTTTAATTTTTTATTGCACTGATAAAGTAATGCTTCAGTTTTCTCCTCACAATTTTCAATATCATTATATGAAATAGTGTTATTTTTTACATCTTCAATAATGTTTTGAAGATTTGCATACATATCATCATCAATAACGAGTTCTTTTGATATTATTGTTGCTAAAGTGAGATGAAGCAATTTGTGAGCTATGACAGCTCTGGCACAAGCATGCCCAGTGAGCATTTTATCTAATGAATTAGGTGCACAAATTAAAGAAAGCACCTCTTTGATACCACTTCCTTTCATAACCAATGGCTCCAAAAAACGCACTGAGTAAATGAAAACCTCCAAGCCTTATTACAATCTTTGATAAATAAGATCCTGAAGGTACTGCAGCTAGAATTTCTTGAGCTTTTGTATACAAAGGTTGATCAAAAGTAACAATGCATACATCGTGGCCATAAAGCTTTGCATTCTCCAAAGAACATAGTAAAGTTGTGTGTATAGTATTGTAGACACTCGCTGGTTGAGGAATAAATGGTAAGAATAAAATTCGAGATATTGAAAAATCCATACTATTGCTTGATAAATGATCAATATAACCGTTCCAACCTGGTAATGATAAATTATTCCATTTCCCATACAACCATAACATATCTATTTTCCGGAGAAAGGAAGCAGTTGTATCACTTTCATAAGCAAAATTCTGTGCAGTTATTTTACTATATCCTACTACACCATTATTGGGATACACTTGTATTGGCACATGAGCTTCTGCCGCAAAATCTTTTGCTGAAATTACTTGTTTTGTTCGTGATAAAGGCTCTTCTGCTAAAACTGAACTTTTTGGAGTAATAATTTGAATGACACCCATTATGTGGAGAGAGTTATGGCTATTTTTTATTTTAGACCTTGTATTTCCAAATTTTTAAACCGCGATATCTCATGAATTGTAATTCATGAGATATCGCGGTTTAAAAATTCGTAGGAAAAAAGTATTCAGACTTTTCGTAGATAATCGCATAATCTACAAATACTACAAGAAAGGAGGAAATGTTCATATTGTGGAATTGGGGAAAACGACGTATAACCGAAGCTTTGCGTCGTATAAAAGTCATGGTGTCTTTATCACAGTTGACATACTAGAAAGGAGGAAATTTTCATATTGCAGAACGGGGGAAAACGACGTATAACCGAAGCTTTGCGTCGTATAAAAGTCATGATGTCTTTATCACAGTTGACATACAAGAAAGGAGGA
>BGPR01020417.1:0-27893 GCA_013235015.1 Araneus ventricosus | reverse complement strand
TGGGACAGACGGTGTCCCACCGCCCCTCAAAGGGTTAAAGGTAATTTCTCATATTTTTTCAGGTATCGAACAACAGGAGGTGTCTCGAATTAAAGAATATACCTTAAAATTTTAGTTTTAAAATAAATGTTTGAACATAAAGTTTTTTTTCCATTAATAAGTATGATTCTTTATGCTATCATATAAAACTTCATGTTTTAAAATTCATGGTTGTTGGAAATAATTATACCTTTTTTAAAAATTGATGTCTCTGATATATTGTTACTAAACATTTATAATTTAAAATTAAAGTTTCAATTAAAATTAAAAAATTTTATTTAAAAAAACGAATATTAAGACAGCGGCATTTAAAAGAAAAACTACTCCAAAATAGTCAAGATAGAGAATAGAGATGTTAAAGTTCCATGCCAGGAAAGTCCAGTTTTGCATGGAATTTTTTTGTGAACATTTAACAAAGACTTTCAACAATAAAACAGTTAGATGATGGTTTAAGTTTTGTATTTTCAATTACACTTGGATAAAACTGAAGCCTTTTTTTGTATTTTCTTCCTTTTTGTCACAAAAGTTACAAGTAGGTAGGCATGTTTAAATGGATATATGTGCGAGAGAAATGTTTAACATTGATTGAAAAATAAAATAAACATGTATTATGACAGGAAATATTTTTTTTAATTACATATTATTTACATATTTCTTTATTCAAAAAACCTCTTGGTAAACAACATTCAGTGTGAAGTCTTTTTCATTGTTTAATAATTTTCCTTGTACTTCAGATGTCTTTGTGTAAATTTTAACATTGCCAAAAAATATCAAATTATATCATCACGATTGCACTAAATAATTAGATGCATCGTGGCGTACAAACTGTATCACGCACATGATATACCACTAACATAATTTACTACTGTCTATTAAAAAACAGAAATTAATTTGAAATATATGATTAATATAATTTTAAATTTCTCGGAAACTATTGATCATAGCGAGATAAATTTTATATCTATGGACAGTAAATTTTATTTCAACTCTTTCAGAGCTATTAAATTTGAAATGAGAAGGACAATTACTCTTTTAAATTTAAAATTACTGAAATTTAGGTTCTCTAACAAAGAAATAATGCTGTTTAACGTCTTGCAGTGCTATGGCGCGAGTTTTATTGCTGGTGATGTCAGAGCCTTACCGAGAGATCTGGGCTATTATATTAGTAATTTAGGCATAGCTCAGACTTCTTGATAGTTAGCTTGCATTGGATGTTTATCAAAAGAAACAAACATTGAGATGCAAACTAATTCGGTTGGAACTGATAAAATTGATTATACAATCCGAATTGGGTTGAAATTTGAAATTTAGGTTCATTTCAAATCATCACTATTTTCAGAAAGCGTTCATAAATTTTGAAGAACATAGAAATTGTCATTTCATTGATACTACAATAATGTTTCAGAATATTGATGAAGCTATGCGCAGTGTTCAGTTTATATAAATGCAGTGATATTTTGACTTACGAAGTTCTCTATGTGCAGTTTAAAATTACCATAAATAATCAGATACTGATCTACTAGTATGTTCCATAAAGGAGCTATGAGCATCTTCAACTCACAAATTCCTTGCTGCATAAAGATTCTAAGAATTTTTACTTTCTCGTATACGAAGTATACAAAGAGAAAGTATTGTAATCGTCAAAAAATTCGAACTCGAGATTTTGACAAAATCTCCACGTTCTGGACTTCCCCGAGTCCGAAAAACACAATTTTGGAATTGTCTGTCTGTGAACACGTTAACTCGAAAACTATTAGAGCTACGTGGACGAAATTTGGTATGTGATCTTTACATATAATTTTTAGGTTTCTATCAAATTTTGCACAAAATCCTTCTGCTGGAAGTCTGTCTGTCCGCGTTCATGTGAACTCTATAACTCAAGAACTTAAATAGCTAGATGGATAAATTTTGGTACACAGTTTTTTCATCAGAAACCCTAGTAGCACAAAGATATTTAACAATATTGTACGATATCGAACAATATTCGCGATATTGTACAATATTATCCAATATCATATAATATTGGACAATATTGTAGAATATCGTGCAACATGTTGTGCTACCTGGGAATGTAGGTCTGTATAAAATTTTGGTCCAAATCCGTTATAGGGTTGACCGTCTGTCGGTCTTTATAATCGCATACTTTGGAGCGCCATAACTTCTTAACAAAATTACTTAGATTAATGAAATTTCCTATGTAGTCTTGAAACCCTAATTGCAAATTTGTATCCAATTTTCGTTTAAATCGGTTAAAAAAAAGTTGTTGAAATTACCTATTCGTTTTTTTTTTCCTCCATTCTTTGCAAAAAAAGCTGAGAACGCTGGAGCGAGTGTTTTCCCACCTTAGGGAATACAGCACGTTTTCCGGCCCTCGGGGTACCCCCCCCCCCTACCCGTATTATTCGTATGCGAGAAGGTTTTGGGGAGGCCACTCCCGCTGGTTTACTGAAGAATTACGACCTTTCTTTAAAATGGCTTTTAGTTCCCATGTTTCTTGAGGACAAAGCAGAAAGACAACTTTTCTCAATAATTTCTACTAGAGGTCACCCAGCGGTCGAAATTCGACCGTAATTCATTAAATTTTTAAGTTTGAACGTTATTGAGGTTCTTTTGTCAAAGAGTATACCTCTATAATCATTGCATATAATTTTTTTGAATTTCGTTCTAGCTGCTAGCGTGTACAAATACGCCATCATGCATTAATTTTCGAATTATTTGAAAAATACGAATGATAGGAAAAATGAAGTATAGCTTGGCTAAGTCATATTTAAAAAGCAATAACAAGTTTTTTGACATTTCCTTGAGGGTTTTTTAATGCTATACTGGCCAGGTTTTGCCAACGCTACACATTTAATTTGCCTATCTTTTTCAAATTATATAATATTTAAATACAAAAATAAGAGTTTTTAAAAATAAATAATCTAAATAAACTCCCTCTTGGAGTGGATTTCACTACGGGGGGATTAAATCAATTACAAATCATCCACTCCGCTAATTTTTTACAGTGTATGAACGTAAACAATGAATGTTTTATTTTATTTTATTTAATGTATTTGTAACACATATTAAACATAAATTTTATCTTTCTGCACTCCTCCTCCATATGAACTTTAACCATGCCAAATCTCTCACTCCTCCGTGCGCAGAATGTGCTTAAAAAGGGGTACAACGTTTTTTTCTTCACGTATTAATATATAGATTCTATTTTCAAGGGAAATTAAGTTCAAGACAGCAGTGTCCCGTGATGCATCATTCTACTGTGAAAGCTATTGGAATATTTTTGAATTCTCAAAATGAAATTAGTAACCCCAAAATCTCAAATGATTATCATTTCTCTTTTCTCCTGTGGACTGTATGCTTTATTTAAATCAATTCAAGGGATTGTAACAGAATATACACTCAGATATCAGATATACTAGAATGATCACTATTGTGCATTTATTGATGTTTCTTATTTTATATAAACATTAATAAATATAAGAAAATACAATATTCCATGATTGATGTAGTTACTTTTCCATCAGCTAAATCGGTTTATGCAGTTTTTACTAACAAAAATTAAATAACTCGATGCTTTTTCTACCAATCTAGCGTGCACTTTCGTATTAAAGCCGACTTTGATATTTTTAGCATTGAAACAAATGCAGGATTAATAAAAACGTTAAGAAAATTAACATCTGTTTTATGTTTTAATTCGTTTTTAGAAATTAACTTCAAAACACTTAATTATTCTTTATTTATAATATTTAATAATTTATTTCATAAGAGCAAGCTTATTTTTGTGGTTCTGTTTCCCGTATCTTTATAACTTTGTAGTAAACAATAAGAAGCTATATGAATTTCTTTTATGGTAGACAATAATTGGTTTTCTTTGAATATAGTCTCTTATCTTTCCTACGCGATAAATTAAATGTCTTTTGAGGGAAAACAGCATTTTCCTTTATTATCTTAAGAGTCTGTTACCTTTTAGTGTGTCTGATTTATTTCTAGATAACAGTTGTTTTCAAAATGGTTTGCTCTTTTTTTCACATCGCCTTTCTAGAAGATTTTCTTTTTTCCCAAGCAAATTGGAGTAATCTGCGCAATAACGTTGTACCTGTTCCTATTTCTTCAACTCTTGATTCATTCTTCGATAGGAGATGAAAATAGAGAAAACAGAGGGAGTAAGCTCCCTTAGACTTTCTCGTATACTCATGAACAAAGGTGTCATGCCCCCACCCTCCTTGTGCATAAAAATTGTGAACCTTCGGTAACACCACCAGTAATAAGATTTTATGGAATGTTTTTGAGAATCAAATTTTATTCCAGATACCACACCTCTACGCCAGGCGTTCCATCTGCGAATTAACCTTGGGGTTTGCCATAATTTTTGTGGCTCTCATCAGCGACTTGGACTGAGGTTCACCACAGTTCCTTTCGTAGACCGCGCCAAGGCGAAAGACAACAATACTAATGGAGAAAATACGCCGAGCGACAGTAAACAACGCCAAGTGCTCGCCAAAATACAATCACAATATGAAATTTGAACCGAATATGTAATTTGAACGCCTTTTTTTCAACCGACTGAAACGAAAATTGGACACGGATCTACAATCAAGTTTAGTAGATCACAAACCAATTTTTATTTATTTAGATCATAGTGTTTAAGAGTTATCGTGTTCACAAGCATGCAATTATACAGACAGTCAACCCTTTGACGGATTTGGACCAAAATTTGATACGGACCTACATTCCTGATGATAAAAATGCGTAGCAAATTTTATGCATCTAGCTATTTAAGTTTTTGAGTTGTCGTGTTCACATGAACGCGGACAGACAGACTTCCCGTTGACGGATTTTGTCCAAAATTTGATAGAAACCTAGAAATTATGTGTAAAGATCACATACCAAATTTCATCCCTCAAGCTCTAACCGTTTTCGAGTTGTCGTGTTCACAGAGAGACATAATTCTAAAATTGTGTTTTTCGGACTAAGGGAGCAGGAATGGCTCTAGAGTTTTCCCGACGGGGGGTACGACCTGCTGTACGGGGCGACGAGTGCAATAAAATTGGTCTCAAATTTTTGCCAGATTATTATTTATCTACTGCAGTTTAATACCCCGTGCAAAAATTTTCCCGACGGGGCGTCTCCGGTCCCCCCCCTCCTCTGGCGCCACCTCTGTCAGGGAGGTCTAAAACGTGGAGATTCGTCAAAATCTCAAGTTCGAATTTTTTGATGATTACAATACTTTATCTTTGTATACGAGAAAGTATAAAGCCTGCTTGGTACTGTTTCTCTATAAAGTTCCTAGGTAATGGATGACTTAAATATTTATTAGAGCTAAAAGTATGTCTTAGAATTTACAGTTTGTTGTTGTTACTAATCCCTCTCTGTCTAGCGGCAGCTAAACACCATCCATGAGCCCACTCACCCTCAAGAAATCGAGAGCAAGCAAAGGATCCGTCTCGAAAGTCTCCTTAGATAGGCGAAGACAAGAGAGGATGTGCTCTGGGGACGCACTCCTCTCTTACTAACACTTTTTTTAAAAAGAATTTACGGTAAATTTAAGAGATGAAATTATATCACTAATCACAGCGTCCTATTAGACATTTCCAAAATATTATCGCAGAATCAGCGGGATTGTTCCCATCCCAGCTTTTTCCGCATACTTCCATCATACAGCACGTCGCGTGATGAAGAGAATCTGGCATGCATTTTGGTAAAGTATCATTCATTCTACCACCAAAGTCTTTCCATCGACCGACTGTTCCAAAATTTACCACTGATCTAAAGTTTGGATGTCCAGACCACTTACCAAATTCTATTCATCTAGATCGTCGTGTTTTTGAGTTATCATGTTCACATGCACAAACATGCATATCGACAGACAGTTAATTCTTTGGCGAATTTGGTCCAAAATTTCATACAGATATACAATTCTTCTTATTAAACAATATGCCAAATTTCATATTGTTTCAAAGCTATAAAGTTGTTTCCCTGAGATGATAATCTTGGCGATGATTTTGGCGACTTGGCGACAAAAGGAATTTTCTAGAAAGACCTCGAACTGTCAATCTATTTCTACTGGCTTCATGAACTTTCTGGAGATTACGTCACTTTCTACGTAATGACGTTACTTCCTGTTGAAAATGTATAAAAGCAAGCTCTCAAGCCAAAAGGAGTGAGTTGGATTTTGATCAGCAAGCAAGCTGGTGAGCTAATAAGAAACCTTTGAGCGCTGGGTTGAGATTTATTGGTAATATCTATTGTTAATTTTTAGAAGTGTTGTTTTAATTCTTGTGCTACATTTCTTTTCCTAGAATATTTGTAAAATAAAGAGCTTTATTTTTTTAATCCTGCTTATTCGACTCCATTCTCGTACACCCATAACACAATTTCGTTCCAACCCAGATATCAAAGAAAGTTGCGGAAAGGTTGCCATTTCACTTTCCATAGGCTATTCGCAAAAGCATTTCTGCGCAAACCGTTTCGGAAACATTGCCGCAAGGTTTACGTAGGAAAGCTTTTTATGAACTAACTACCTCACCGAGACAAGGTTTGAACGACAAGCCCGCGAAAGTATTTCCGCGCAAACCGTTTCGGAAACCAAGCTTCTTATGAACCACCTGTCCCATCGTGTCCGGTATAGTGGTTAGTGCGCTTGTTTTCCATCTCTATGAACGCGGGTTCGATCCCCGGCTCTAAAGAATTTGACCTTTTGTCCCCATTTACAACGTAGTCGTGCAAGTAAGTTCAATTAAAAATTAGATTAATTAAATTAATTGAAATTCATAATTATATATATAATCTTTGATTAATTAAGATTCCTAATTGATCTAATTAATTGATATTCCGGATAACTCTAAGCTGGACTAAGATGACGTCAGAAGAAGGGGTATGAAAAAAGGAGGTTGGACCTGTTGTAGGAGTACGTCTTTGAAGAGGGGGTGAAAAAAGGGGTATTGGACCCTTCTGTAGGAGTACGGCTTCGGAAGGGGGGTTCTATTTTGTCCGCCGAAGGAGGGCTCTTAACAACCTCTCTCTCAGGTCTCTTTGAAAGACCTGAAACAAGCTTGTAATAAAAACTTGTGGGGAAATCTTACTAAAATCCTTACAGAAAACCTTGTTTCTTGTTGATTAGCGAAGCTTTCCGCTACCTTGCCAAAAGGTTCAACTCTTGTCATGGAAACCTTTGTGACAACCCTTTACCATTGCCGACGACAAGGTTTCTAAAACCTTTTAGACAAGCTTTCTTTGCTATCTGGGAATATGCATAGCTCATTCTGGTTTTGAGCTATTGCGGTCACAGACCGATAGGCATTATTCTGAAAATTGTTTTTCGACTCTGGGAGGTCTAAAACATGGAGATCCATCAAAATTTCGAGGTTGAAATTTTTGATGCTTACAGTACTTTCTTTTTTGTTTAGTTCGTATCAAGCCCATCTTCACAAATGTAAGTGTCCTGGGTGAGAGTAATTTTGCTCCTCAACAGAACCGTAACTAGAAATTTGAGATACAATGGCCCTTCGAAAATACCTACGTAATAAAATAATTGAGGAGCAAATAATGTCGCTAGCTCTCTGATTACTGACTTAGAATTTTGCTAATTGGCGACTTTTCAAAATAGGATTTTGCGACAGAGCCTTTGTAACTTCTTTTACAAGCATATTTTAGGATTTTCTCACTGATTGTCTACATATGAATATTTTTTTAACTGATCTACATCCCAGATCGCAAAGAAAGCTTGTCTAAAAGGCTTTGGAAACCTTGTCGTCGGCAAGGATAAAGGGTTGTCACAAAGGTTTCCATGACAAGGGTTGAACCTTTCGGCAAGGTAGCGGAAAGGTTCGCTAGTCAACAAGAAACAAGGTTTTCTGTAAGGTTTTCACTAAGATTTCCCCAAGCTTGTTTCAGGATTTCCTCAAGCTTGTTAAGAGCCCTCCTTCGGCGGACAGCAGCCCAATTAGCCCACGGGTGAGACGGCGTTGCTTCGTATACGAGAAAGTGAAAAGGTAATCCAAAGGGGAAATGGTGATGCATTTATTAATCTCTTTACAGATTTACGCCAGGAACATCTTCCTTCTGGGATTTATAATTTTGGAGCGGCTTCTCTTGCGCTGGGAAGGCACCACCTGGGTGACGCAGTTGTTCCCGTAGCTTGGCAACGGATGGAGCTTGATGTGGGCGGGGTGGAGGTTGTAGAAGGAGTTGGCGGCCGTCGAGCTACGGATTCCGTACGCAAAGTAGAGCAACAGACCTAGAGAGGGAGAGACAGAAAGATTAAGAGAAAGTCTGTGCTGTCAGAGCAAACTGCGGAGGATCTTGGGTTATTTCGAGACAGTTAATCTCTTAAAAACTGTCTCGATGTTTGGTCTTTTATTCTGCTTTACCGGCTTATTTTCAGTGTATAGTAAGTTTCATACTTATCTCCAATAACTTTTTTGTCCAAATCCTGTGTGTCTGGAATTTTGACATAAATGTCAAAGGAGGGAAAAGCCATTGGCTTATTTTCATGACCAGACGAAATATAAATCTACCTATTTCAAACGGAGACTGACTGAGACACGTTCAAGATCCTTTTGCGTTTTCAAGACATTGATTGCTATTTTCGATCTCCTTATCCGTCTATAAGACGTCTAGCCATCACGTATGCACGTGATATAATGGGATAAGGGAGTAATTTTACCCATAGATTCGCTCTGCGCAGGTTAGTGGACTTGTACTACTATGCAAATTAGTGTTCCTTAAACATCGATAGTTCAACTATTGATAGTGCAGTCGATAGTTTTCTCCCCGGCGATACTATCGATAGGTGTTCTTCCAGTCGATAGTTTAAAAACTATCGATACTATTGATAGTTCCAGTCGATTTTTTCAGTCGGTAGTTTTGAAACTATCAATAGTTTTAAAATTATCGATTGAAAATGCGCCTATCGATAGTATTGCCCGGGAGAATACTATCGATAGTTTTGAGAAAATCGATACTATCGATTGTTTCTGTTGATAGTTCCGGATACTATCGACTTGGCTTCGATAATATCTATAGTCTATCGATGTTTAAGGAACACTAATGCAAATTCAAGGATAATCTGTAACTAATGGAGTGCTCTTTTTGATTTTTTCGTAATAAGGCGAGTTTTGTGTCAAGCTCCGTAGTATATAGTTAATAGAATTTAATATTAATTTTGCATCTTCCGGTCGAATGATCGGTTCCAAAACTGATATAGATCTGCAATATTGGTGTAAATATCATTTATTTAGCTATATTTCATTTATCTAGCTTGCCGTTTGTGAGTTATTGTGTTTACATGTATACGGACGGACAAACAGACGAATCTCCCTTTGAGGGATTTTATCCCAAATTTGAGTATAAATCTACAATTTTGGTGATAAGAAATCATACCGAATTTCATTCGTCTAACTGGAACCATTTTCGAGTTATCTTGTCTACAGACAGATATAAATCAAAATTTCTTTTTCCAGTGTCCGGGATGCCTAAAATTTTGAGATTTATCAAAATTTGAGGTCAAATTGTCTGATGATTCATTACCTTTTCTTTGTATGCTTTAAATACCAAAAAATAAAAGTATGTTTACCAGTATTTAAGTTTTTAACCAAAGTCCAACGTGATAATTTAAGTTAATTAACTGCAATTGAACTCAAAATTGAACTCCCGCGTTTACATGGACAATGAAATAGGCAGATAAGGGCCGGCAAGTTGTCAGTAGCAGCAAGCCAGGGGAAGAGTGGTCGCGCCACACAATTTTTTCAGAAAAAATTAAACTCTTATTTCGGTTTCGGAGCCTAAAACTAGGAATTAAAAAAAAAACAATAGTGCTCGGGAAATCTGTCTAATTTTGTAACAAAATTTTAAAATTTTGCTGTCTACTCCCTATACTCCCGGATACTAAGGTGTCTATAAAAATTTTTCCCCTCCCCAAACTTTTTCCACCCAATCGCCGCAACTACAACTTGTTGTGCAACGGAAGCGTGCTGGAATTTAAGTGAGTATTGTTGCTTGAAACCAATGCTGTATCGGAGAGTGATCATTTTCATTAATTTTAACTTAAAGCCATCAATTAAATAAAGGGCAAAAATAGCTGTTATTTAGTATCTCGAAAGAGGAAACAGAGCGTTCTTTGAGGGCAAAGAATTTGGAATCACATTTTTAGAATGAATCATCTTGCAGACATCCAGCTCAGGTGTAGTTAAAATATGTTTTAAAATACGACCACTCCACGCCTCACAAATGACGCGATGACACTCCACGCTACTGCACTTTTTAGCCCCTCCATTTAAGCTGGACATTCACGACCCCTCCCCATCAAGCAAATTCACCCACTACCAACCGCCTCGATCTCCGCCCTCTCCGATTTCCGCATCAGTGAACCACGCACCCAAATTCCCCCCCCCCCCGCGTCTATGGCAGAAGTCCAAATGGAGTGATGAATATTGGGATGGGTCGTATGTCCAACCCTCCATTCCATACCAAGCCGATTCTGATGGCTTTTCACATTGATGAACAGTTTTTGGCGGGGAGCAGTCGGATTTTCGTGGCATGGAACACGCGTGAATAACCAGCCTTAAATTCCGATCTAGGGGATCATAGGGGCCGTCTATAAATGATGTCACGCTTGGAGGGGGGGGGGGTTCGTGAAATTGTGACAGTTTGTGACAAAGGGAAGTTTGGGGGTAACAAGAAGTGTGACATCACACATTTTGGTTAAAATAAAAACATTTAAAATCAGCAGATTAAATTTTTAAGTTATTTTGAAATTACCAGAATTTGAGGGTATTTTTTTTAATCGGGGCTAAAACAACTTTAATGTGAAATTTTTTCACTTATATTCCTTTCAATTCGAAAAAGGCATTCAGGGTAGGTTCTGAGAATATGGTAGCAGCAGAAATTCTTCGCCATTAGAAGAAAACCTCCCCGTGTCACACCCTTGAAATGTCCAACAAAAGATAAGTCGCCCCACCTGGGTGAGTGGTAGAACTGGTAGTGGCACGAGCAGGTTGATCCTATTGAAGCGTTTTTTTTGAAAATTCAATCTGTTTAATTTTGTGTTCATAAAGTAAAGATAAGATTTATAGCAAAATATATCAAATTCCAAAATACTACTGTTTTCAATTGCTCTTTTATATTAATATTTTATTACAATTGTATATTAATTAGGTTTTTGTAGTAAACCTTAATCTTATTTCATACAAAATAAGTACATATATAATCATTATTATTATGCTCACAAATGTCATTAAAACACATAAAGTTTAAAAATAAAATTGGAAAAATGATCTATAACGTAGTGCTTTGTTTCTGAACTGCAAGTATATGTTTATGTAATATAGCGTGACATGTGACAAGGGGGGAGGGGGTCAAAAATATTGAAAAAAAGTGTGACATCATTTATGGACGGCCCCATAGAGGGGATTAAAAAAACTAACAAGAATACAGCACGTAGTGCGGGCGCAGCTTTGACAGTTCTTCCAGGGAAACAGAATCAACTTCCTACGGCCCTATTCTTGACATATAATAATTGACAATATGCTTAATCTAGGTACTTTAATAGAATATCTTTAAGATAATGAATCTGTATATATGGCAAGAAGCAGCTAAATATCGCCAAGGTGGGTGGTATAGCCAAAGCTCTTACTGTTTTTCAGTAAGAGCTTTTCTATATCTGCAAAAGAACCTGTCTTTTGAGATGATTTTACAATGGAAAGGAAAATATATGTAGGAATTGTGTTTTTCCCTTCATAAGTTTCTCTTAAAATTGAATCACTTAAGTTCTAGTTTTAATCCTTTATATATTATTTTTCCCACACTGACGAACAATCTCATTTGAATAAACACTAAGTCATCAGAAAGATATCGGCAGATAAGATCACGCGCTCTCTCCGTGCTAATCACGTGATGCGTGGGTGTATCTCTCCATTAAAACCGAGTGTATTGTTTTAATCCGGGGAGATGGCTTATTGAAATTAAGAGGAACGGGCATGTGGTAGGTTGAGCAGAGAGTAACGAGCTACGGGGGTCTCTCCCCTGATAGCACGGCGGCGATGGGCGATGGCTAATTTTTTAAACTCAACGCAAGTTGATATTTCTCTAAGTGTAACATAGCGCTGACTGAGTAACTAATAAAGTCTAAACCCTAAATCTCTCTCTTGTCAAATATGTAGATACCTCATCTGTGTAAATATCTTTCACTTATATGTTTTTTGTTTTCTTAAATAAATAATTTAGTTTTAACTACTGTTTCTTCTCCTTTATCTATGGTGCATTTCCCCCTAGAGTGTTCCTTAGATGAAGTATTTTTACCTGTAGGCGGGTTTGGGATTTAACCACCCACCCCTTCCTATAGAATTGGGGGTACGGCCGGGATTATTTCTCTTGCAACCATTTTCACAAATATTGTTGGCTTCGGCCGATATAGTAAGATAATCTCCACAAATTTTAGATCCTCTCCCGGGATCTATAAAGATTAAGACCCAATCTTTCCACATATATTCATTCTTTCGTCCCTATCGACAAGATAGCAGAGACGAAAAAGTCAAAACAAGAATTAATGAAAAACAGAAACAGTCACTAATAAATCACAAGAGATTTTCAAAAGCTTCAGCAAAATTATATCACTGCATTATCTTACCTAATAGGAACCATCCCAGATAAACTTTCCAAACAGCCCACAAGCAATGCACAAGAAGACACATATTCGTCAGCGATGCCATTCCTGGTATCCAAGGCATGCTAGGCACTCTGGGGCAGCAGATGCCAGAAGGCCTTCCATTCTGAGGCAGGCAGATCAGCAGCCCCTGGACAACGGTCGACATCAGCATACACATGAGGGCCACCACTGCAAGGACAAAGTGTTCGTCCAAGTCCGCAAAGTGCAGAACAATCGAGGTGATGAAAGCTGTCAAGAACATGGCGGCTATGCCCAGTTTCGCGCGGAATGAACTGGACGGCGTAGGTTCCGGCAGCTGGTTGGATGGATCATGTTCTTCCATGATGGGCATGTTAGCTATCCTGGCTTGATCTTTGTATTGTTTTACCACGGAGTCAATGTCTGTGCCGGAACTCTCCTCCGAAGAATCTTCGTTGATGCAGGTGGTGGACATCTCCAGGCTTTCGGTGTGGTCGAATCCCACGCCATTTGTGTACTGGGATTCTTCGCTTTTTCTTCTGGAACGGTCACGTATGTTTTTGGCTGTCGTTTGGAACATTGGCTCGTATTGCCAAGCTGTGTTGTCTCGATACCTGTAAGGTAAAGACAGGTCATTTCAAATAATGGCACAAAAAACATTGGTGAGAAGTATTAGCAAGCCTGGCATGAAGATTTAATAATTTCCTTATTTTGCAGCAAAAAAATGACATGTCAAAGTACTGTACGCCTAACGCAAACAGCGAATGCTACAGGCGGCTCTTTGCCAGTGAATTAAGAAAAAGAAAAGGATACACAAGATAAAATGTACAACACAGATTTCATGAAATAAAATTTCAGAATAGTATAACAACATAGTTGCGTGAATAACAACATGGGAAGAATGTATAGCTTCAGATGACAAGTCCCACGAGCTTAATTACAAATAAAATGCACAACCTTACCATTATATGTGTCATGTTACGTCGACTTGTAATGTTGTTACTCATGCAACTGTGTCGTTGTACTGTTGAGAATTCGTATTCCATTAAATCTGTGTTTTATCTGATATATCTTTTTTTTGTAACTTAATTCAATGGCAAAGAGTCCCTTGTGGCTGTCGTCCTTTGCTTTTGCGACACCATGTTCCATTGTGAAAATGCCTCGTTTCTGTGTGCCTGGCCTATTCTTAAAGTCTAAGGACTTTTAAATCACCCTGTATATTAAGGTGACCAGATTAGTCTTTAAATATCGAAAGGGAGGAAACTGTTTGAGGGAGGATGAGTGGTCACCTTATCTACATTCACAGATAAATGTACTGTTCAGCAACGGATTCCGAGACTACCACAGGGTTCATACACATTTCCTTAAAAGAAAATCAAGGACTATCAAGGACTTTTAAGGACTAAAAAAACCAAAAAATAAGAACCTCTAAATTGAATAAACTTAACGAAATGTTGCACGCATTTTTAAATAAAATGTCTCATTTTTGCAAATTCAACCTATTAGATGATAAAGTATAATATAAAACATAGAAGATACATTACAAACTTAACACGACAAAAACTCTTAAAAATGTGAGTTAATAAATTGATGAAAAAAAACCCCATGAAACTGGTAATCAAATACCTTTTAATTCCAAACTTTTTTCATTCAATTTTACATCCAAGGTATTTATTTAAATTTTTTTCAATAGTTGTTTTTCTTAGTTCATGCGATTGAATAAATGTCGTTATTATGAATTTATGTCCTTTGACTTTTCAGCCTCATTAGCTAAATCATTTGCTTCCCCATTTGTTTGGTGTATTTGGTTTGGAACATTTTCTGTTGTTTTAAAAAATCTATTTCTTCCTAGAGCTTTTTGTTTCAGTTGTTTTGTTTCACTCTTTTCTTTGGATTTTTCACTTTCTAAATACTGCATATATTTTGCTCTAGCTGAGGTGGCAAAAAGTAAGGACTTTCAAGGACTTTTTAAAAATGGGCCATAAAAATAAGGATTTGTAAGGACTTTTAAGGACTAAATGTAAAACTAAGGACTTTTAAGGACGCGTGCGAACCCGGTACCACTTTTGGACGATTTTACACCGGAAAGGGGTGTCAGCCAATGAGTCATATGAGCGCATTTCCGGAGTTCTTTGTTAGTTCATGCTCAGTAAAATGTAAACATCATTCTTCATTTTCACCCTATTTTGATGAAAATAACTCCGCCCGGCGCATGCGCAAAAGCGCGGAGGGTTTCATAATCCGTTGCTATACAATACTTACGTACCCACGGAGAAAAAATATGCTAGTTCGTCTAGAACGCATCTTACCCCAGTTTTTGTTATTATTGTTGTTGCAAGAATTCGGATATTAAGCGAAGCTGAAGAGTTTTAGAACATTGCAATTTATAGAAGTTTTCGTGTTTAAATCAAAGCGATTTAAAGAATTGGCTTAGATTTATTTCCATCCGTTTTTATTATTCTTCAGTTGAAATTTTTGATTTAATATGAAATATGGTGTGACTTAAATTCACTAGCGAATCTTAATATAAATAAAAGTCATTGTGGCTATGCACGTGGCTATATTCCAATCTCCTTCTAAACTACTGGACTGTTCCCAACCAAATTTTGCACACATTATTTAAGACAAGGAGAAGACACTAAAGAACTTTTCTAAATCCAAAAGTTAGTTAAACAGTCAGTTAATTAGAAATTAACCGAAACCGTTTTTCCGCCTCAACTTCGGAGCAATTGTCCGACAAAAAAATATTTTTATACCATCTTAAAGTTCAAAATTTCACCTTTCCAATGATACCAATTTTATATCTGTGACATTTTCCCTTCAATTTCTATTAATTTTGTAAAGTATAATAATTGTTAATTACGCGCAAACGATTTTGAAATAACTCAAATTTATAGCTACTCCGTTGCTAGGCAACGGTTAGACTTTGAACTAATTTACCTTCATTTCTGAAATTTTTGCTTATTTTTATATGTTTTATATAAGAAGAGAGTCAACCTTCAACTTTTAGAAGCTCCAAATCTTATTAAAATTTCAGTTAATTGGAAATTAAACGAGATTTTGGCATTTTCCATGATATTTTTTGAAAATTTGTATTATGTCACAAAAATATTTTCATACATAATAAAAGTTTAAAAAACTAACTTTTCATGACACAACTTTCATTTCTGTTCAATTCGTTGCCCTCATTTTAATAATTTTTCAAAAATTAAATTATGTATAAAATTTACAATTTGTAACACTTTTTTTATTGGTGAAGAACAAGAATACATAAGAACTGTTGCTAGGTCACATTCGAAGAATTTTAATGAAGACGAATTTTATTTTTTTAAATTCATATTTATTCTAACGCCTTTCCTCAATGAAAAATTTATTATGTAATTGTCCCATCTGTTAAAATCTTTCTTATACTGAAAGATTTATGAACAAAATGTGAAGTACCTATGCTATAAATACTAATAACTTATGAAGAAAATTAGCTATCGGCGATTTTTAAAAATCGTCTGGTTCAACTGATATTCTCATTTTAATTAAAAAACATTTCAGACGATAAAAGAATTTTGGGTATTGTTATTTTCTATACAAAAGTAGTTTTTTTTTACCTCAAAAATATTAGACATGAAAGTATTTTAATCCCGAGCAACGCCTGGCATAACAGCTAGTAAATAATAAAATCAATGCACTACAATTTCCGCCATTTCTAAAGCGTAAAACATTTCTTTCATTACAGGATACAATTTGTAAATATAATCTTCGTAAATTTCTTAACTCCGCATTCACATAATGTGTAAATCTTTTTTAATAGCTACTGTTTCCATTTATTGATCTCGTACACCACGAGTGAATTAAGTTAATATGGTTAACTTCACAAGCAAATAAAATAATGCATTACAATTTCTGGTATTTTTAAAGTGTAAAACCGTTTAATTACAGGATACAGTTTGTAGATATAATCTTAGAAAACTTCTGAACTATACATTCGCGTACAGTGTATAATTTTTATAGAAACTGATTTCAGTTTTTGATCTGGTGTTCCATGATGGATCAAATACTCTTCGAAGAACTACAGACTGAATTGTTTTTAAATGGCTGCAATAAAACAAAATACCACATCCTTTTTATGCAAGATTAAATCCAAAATCAATAATAATAAAATGTGTGTGTGCGCTGGTCACCTACGCTAATACTAATGTGCTTTTTCATGGGAACAAGAATTATTCATCGCGCAAATCTGCGGAAAGAACTATAAAATGTGGTTTCCGCGTAGAATGCGAATTTACTGACTTATACATTTGAGTTCTTTATGTCTGATTGAAACTTCACAAATTTTGAATATTCTTTTTTTTTTTTTTATCTTTCCGTCTCAAATTGTTATTTGTCAGCAAAACAAGTTAAAAATTGAAGAGAAACAACTTCGAATACTTCGTGTTTATAATTATTCATTTATTCCAAATTAATAAATTAAAATTATCCCGATTAATTAATTAAAATCATTCATTTTTATCCAGATAATGTTGCCATCTGGGTCCCATCAAATCTTATGCAGTCCATATTAAAAGCAGAAATGTATATACAAGATTATTCCAGTGATTTCAAATGGCAGCAAATGCCCGGAAGGCTATAGAAGTCAAGAAACTTCATAGCAGAAAACAAAGCAAATAATTAAGAGAGCTTAAAATAATAACTTATTAGCTTTTTTTTTCCGGGCTGTATAAATACTGAGTAATACACAGTGGCTGCGATTCGGGGGGGGGAGGACAATCGCCCCACCCCCCACTGTTTGCAGAAAAATTAATTTTTTGTTTTATCTTAGCAGCCCAAAACTAGGAATTTTTAAAAAGAAACAGTGGAAAGTCAAACCGGCAAAGAACACCGGGAAAGTTACATTAAGTGATCATTGATGCTTGATTTTCAAGTAACCCTCTATTATTCACGAAAATTTGAAGCCGGATGTCTTGAAATGCCTAACTAAGAAGAGAACCGTTGAAATTGCTATCAGTGTTATCTGCCAACTCCCCCCCCGCTTTAAGACGACTCAGGTAGAAAGAACTTCAGTATGATTGATCACCGCGTCATCTGTTAAAGGGAAAATAAGGCTTTTGAAATTATCTAGGCTTTTTCCAATTGCCTAAGTAGTCACCAATCGAATTGTGTACATTTACACTTGCTTTGAACGCATTGCCATCAAAATAAGCTCCACAGTGAGCGTCTTCTTTCATTCTGAAATTTTTTGAGGGTTCCAGAGGAGCCATAAATTACAAGATAGATGATATTTTCTCCGTTGGCTAATGGCCTGCGAGGGGGACCCCTCGTGGCGAAACCACACATGGTAGCCGGTCACCTACGCTAATACTAATGTGGTTTTTCATGGGAACAAGAATTATTCATCGTACCCTCGAATAGCTCTTTACTAGACTCTGGACAGTTCAGTTTTCACCTTAGCGTGGAGAGTTTGCATCTCTCTGGTTCATGATTTCGAAGACTAAACTTATGACTTTGAGAAGCTTATTTTCTACTGTATCTTACTTCATGCCACGTAATTAATTACATTGCTTCGGATATCTGTTTAAAATAATATTATTTAGCACAAGCAATCTAACTCAATATTTTTGATTTTTCCCAATATTTTGTTCAATGGTTGGATTTAAGTAAATTATCACTGTTTTGTTTTAACTTAAACAAGCCATGCTTTTTAACGAAAGTATTCTCCAACATTTGTGAATTCTCAAAGTACTTCGGTTTAATTGTAGACTTGGGCTAATGTTACAAATAATGATTTTATGGATACTTTTAGTCGGTGGCGGCGACTCGGGGTGGGGGTGGGCATAATTTTTTGCCCCTCCCACAATTTTGTCACCCAATCGCCGCCACTGGTGACAAGGTTGCTGTGCCAGTAAGATAATAAGATTACATTTAATTCCCCTCCCACGGAACTAATCTGTGTGCTTTTAATCACCTATCAGATACTGTTCAGCAACGGATTTCGAGACTACCACTTTTGGACGATTTTACACCGGAAAGGGGAGCCATATGAGCGCATTTCCGGAGTTCTTTGTTAGATCACACTCAGTAAAATGAAACATCACCCTTCCATTCTTCACTTTCCCCCTATTTTGATGAAAATAACTCCGCCTGGTGCATGTGCAAAAGCGCGGAGGGTTTCCGAATCCGTTGCTAAACTATAGCTGTGCTCCTATTAGTTCATTCCAAATGTGATTACTGGATTTATTGTTAATGAAGGAAAATGACAAGCCCAGGTCGCTCGAAAGGTATCACAGATCTTTCTGTTCGTTACAGAAAGCCGCGATATCACCTTCTGGTCGATTCTACTCCGCAGAGGGGTGATACGCAGTGAGTAAGAAGAGCGCTTTTCTGGAGTTCTTTGTTAAGCGTGTTTTTTCATCTATTCTTTTTCCGATGTTGATATTCATTTTCTTTTTGAATCGTGCTGTTTCGTTTAATTCCAAAACTGTGTAATGTTTCTAAATATTACTCAGCAAAAGAAGTAAACATCACACATCCTCATTCTTTGATCTCACCCCTATTTTGGTGAAATCAAAACTGACTGGCGCATGCGCAAAATTGCGATGGGTTTCGGTATGTGAAAACTGACAGTATCTTCAAATGACTTGAAAAGTAGGGAAAAATGTCTTCCTATTACTTAACCAGAAACCTCGTTTAAAACAGTTACTTTAGGATTTCTCATCTACCAGTATTGTAAAGATTAAGCGATAGAACAAGCCAACAACAACAAGATAAAAAATACTAATAAAATGAAAAATATTAAAACGCACGCTTTTTAAAAAATTAGTGTAATAAATAGCACAAAACAAAATTTTTATCAAAATTCTTGAAGTGATAACTAAAATCTCAAAAGAGTGAAGTGCTGACATAAATACTCTAAGAAAGAGGAATATGAATTACATTTAAAATGTTTTAATTTTTAATGAATATTTATTTTCTTATTGTACTATTTTCAGCTCCTCATCGCTTACGGTTTTTGTTTTCACCTCTAGATATTTAACAAAAAAATATTTTTTGCATTTTAGTTCTCTAATAACAGCGTATTTTGGTTTTTTTTTCATTTTATTACTAATTACTTTCTATTTTTAAACTTTTTCTATATATTTTAAGATTCTTTATTACAATTATTATGGAATCCTGTCAGTAATAATTGGTTCTGGAATTCGCTACCAGATGGCGCCCTTCGTATGAAATCAAAATTTAATTAAGCGATTAATTAAGGAGTTAAATTTTGAAAATGTTAAAATATTGTATTGTTATCGGGGATACACAACTGCGCAGCATTTTGGAATTCTAGCATAAAAAGAAGTGAGTGAAAAACCGATTACAAAAGTCCATCGTTACAAACATTTGTGGCGGTTCACCACCAGCGCGGATGGATACAGCAGCGCGGAGGAAGACGAGGTAAACCGGTTTTCGCTGAGAACGGTTGAACGAGACCGGGTTTGCCAGATTGGCCTTTTTAAGGCCAAATTATGGAAATTTGCCTTTTTACAAAGACCTTGGCCTTAGAAATTTTCATTTCGCCTTAAATAAAGTTTTTGCCTTTATTGGCTTTATTTTCGGTAATGACTTTTAGAACAATTTTTAGCTACTTATTCTATTGCTTTTTTAATAAATTTTTGATATTACACTTTTCGGATGATATATAATGAACTGTCAAACGAAATAGCTCTTGTATAGAACAAGAATGCTCTAAATTTCTTTCTCTTAAATGCTAGTTTAATAATAGAGCATTGAATACATGCCTATCAAATGCGATTCTTTTCATCAAGGATAGCCTTTTTTTCCCCCTTATTTTTACGAAGTTTGGTCTTATTTTTAGAAGATTTGGCCTTATTATTACGAAGTTTTGGCCTTATTTTTTTACGAAGTTTTGGCCTTATTTTTTTACGAAGATTTGGCCTTATTTTTACGAAGGTTTGTCCTTATTTTTATGAAGGTTTGGCCTTATTTTTAAGAGATTTGGCGGTATTGTGCTCTTTTTATCTGGCAACCCTGAACGAGTCGACCAACCTTCTTCCTTGCTGACGCGAACGAGTGAGCTGCTATGAGCCATCCAGCAACGCGAACTATCTAAGCTGTAAATATTAATGCTAAATTGTAAATATTATCATCTTATGTTATTCTGTTTAAATATATCGTTATTCACGAAATTGCTGTTTCTTATTTGGCAGCTAAAAACATTACAATACATTAAATAAGTCAAATTAAATCCTGAAAAAAAAAACATTAAGGGGGCATACGACTGTTAAACCTCGAAAATTTATATTTTATGAAAAATATATATTATTCCCTTGTCTTTTCTGAAAGGTTTAAAACAATCCGCGTTAAAAAATTCCCATAATTGTGAAAGTTATGAAGGAAAATGTATCAGCTCTTCAACGTAAACACTGAATATGGCCATATTTTTAAAACGCTATATCTCAAAATGTGTTTTTTTGATATTGCGCGCACGATATCTCAAGAATTATTGAATATTTTTACATAAATTTTTACCGAATATGTATTTTGCTATGTTCTACAAATTGAACCACATTTTTGTACATATTTCTCCAAACAAGGTTTTTTTTTGGGGGGTTAGAAATGTTGAAATTTTAACTATTTTTAAAATTTTAATTTTAAATTGGTATATAAAATAGAAATTAAATTTAAATGTTAATAACTTGTGGTTCAATTTCTTAAACAGACGTTTTGATCACTTAGATACCCAAAATACTGTATTTAGATAAATATTTTATCCGCAATCATGCGAGTAAACTCATTTTTTCTCCAAAAATTATGCCCATATTTATTATTCTCTCAAATAAATACATACCAATATGAAGGATTGAAAATGCGTGTACTATAAGAGAAATAACAGATATTTTTCCTCAAGAAAAAGTGAGTTTGTGAATTGCATTGTTTCAGAGGTATAAGTTATCGAATTTGACAGTTTTCCGCGCTGTTTTCGAGGCTTAAGAGTCGTATGTCCACTTAATATGAATTTCAAAATCATTCTTATTTTAGCAATAATAAGGGTTTAAGATTTTTACTCATTCTACGTTAAATGTTTACCTTTGAATAAGGACTAGATAAGGTACCAAGGTATTCACCATCAGAGAAAACACAACCGACATCATCAGCAACGTTAACACTGACTGGAACACTAGTAGAAGGCAAACGGCGATCGCAGTTAATATTTGGACGCCGCAAGAAGCCACGGGAAAACAAAATGGCTTCCATTTTTTCGAGAACGTCCTGAAAAGAAGCCCATCTGTTGCCATATCCTCAACCATAAAATGCAGAGGATAAAATGACTCGATGCCCAAAATGCAAAGGCCGATGAGCAGAAGAATATTGTTTGCAAGAATGTTTTTGCCATTTATTGCTGTTGTGTTGCCAGTTTCGAAGAACTTTCCGGTCTGAGACACCATGAGTAGGAGAGTGAGAACGAGAATGAAACAGATGGAGTTGAGTGGTCCCAGGACTGCTGCTGTCTTTTGTCGCACTTGCTTCTGGGAAATGCGAAGTAAGCTCTGAGGACCAGAGAAGAATAAGATGCAAAGAGCTGAAGTTGTCAGAACCTGAAAAAGAAATGGCTATTACAAATCAAGGAAGGATCGAGAATGCAGGAGTATTAGTCACGGATATTAAACACTAGCAGTAAGCGCACGGCGTTGCCCGTGGAGTCAGGACTTCAACAAAATGTAAAAAAAAAAGAAAAAGAAACGCCCACAATGACACGAAAAAGTTTTGAAAACAAAATCAAAACAAAAGATACACATTATTGATTTTCCCGTTTATTTTTCTTCGTGATAATGGCATATAATTGTCATAATTTTACTTTGATATTACTTCGTTTTTTTATAACGAAATGAACTTAATTTAAAAAAAAACATACTTTCGCATCTTTATTATAATCATGCTTTGAGGTACAGTATGCATAATGTTTATTTTTAATCAAAAATAAAAAATATATATATATGTGTAAAATTTGCTTTATTTCAGCATTGGCATTTCATAATTTCACGATTTCAAGTCAGAACTTTCTGGTATTGATATCTGCGTCCAGTGAAGGGAATAAATCAAGGCTGTTTTTTTTCCGCCAGATGGCGTAGCCAGGGCGAAACGGCGTGGTTCTCCACTATTGGCATTCGAGAAAAAGTCTCTGGTCCCATCAAGAAATAAATTAATTTAAAATCGGAGAAATAAAATATTTTAACCGTTCTTGTTTTAAATCGGAGACAATTAATTGATTTGCTACCAAAAAAAAATTTGAAAATAATATCTTTATTAGAAAGTCGGATGGAGTAATGTGAAAATCAATTCTTAACATCTTGTGCGAAAACTGACTATTTTAAAAAAAAATTCTCAAAATTCAGGAAATATCGTTAGACGTTCGAAACAAACTCAATTCAAACGCAAATTGTTTGTTCTTTCCGATGGTGTAACTTTTTTTTTCGTACAATTATTCGAAACCATTCTATTGAGAAATGAGTGCGAAAAATCAACCAAAACAACACAAAACATTAAATAAGAAATTTTCTAGATTAAATTTTAAAATTTCGGCTTCGAGGTGCATTCAGTCACCATTACGACTACCTGTGTGCCAAATTTCAAGGCTGTAAGTGCGATAGATTCGTCTGGACATCGCACGCAGGCACACACGCACAAACATTGCCTTTTATAAGTATAGATGTAAAACAAACTTATTCAGTGGCTATATATATATATATAGTGGCTATATATATACTATAGCGGAACGGAGGGGGCAGCACTTCGAAAGGAGCGGTAAAATCAGAAATGCAGGAAAATATTTTTATAGCTAAGAAGAGCAGCGGCCCTAGCTCAAGTCTTATAAACAATAAAAATAATAATTACAGTCATTACTTCGTATTTTTCGCCTTTTGCCGGTGAATTGCCGATATGTGACAGAAAGACTGTTGGTAGAGACACGCGATTTCACAACCTATCTGCAGAGATCGATAGCTTGAAACGATGAATTATGTTATTAATAAAATGTTTTTTCCTGGAATTTATATATTTATTTTGAGGTTCATGTGCCCCAGGTAACTTATAAAGAAAGGGCATTGTGAGATCCTGACGTGGGATTTCTTTTAATGTGAGGGGTGAGACAGTAAAAGACGACTAAAATTTTAAGTCCCGGTTTTTATTTAGATTTCCATGGGACACATAACCAATGAAGACATAAAATGATGAAAGGTTATATACTATGAAATGATAAGAAATACAAATTTGATTACACGCTCAGCCGCATTGAGCGGTTACTCGAAAAATCAACTACATTGACATTCGAAACAATATCTTACTGGCAAATCTTACAAGCCAGCCACTCGCCAAGACCGCTTGATCCGCGCGAATAGAACTACACATTCTTACATGCGTCTACACTAGTTGACTGTCAAAATCAGGGTTGCCAGATCAAAATAGCAAAATAAGGCCAAATTTGACAAATTGATTGAAAACCTCATTTTCTATTAGAAAAAAGGCTATCTTTCACGAAAACGAATCCCACTTGATAGGTATATACATTCAATGTTCTATTATTAAACTAAAATTTAAGTGAAAGAAATGTAAGACATCTTTGTTCTATTCAGGAGTTATTTCGTTTGAGAGCTCATTATAAATCATTTGAAATGTGTAATATCAAAAATTTATTAAAAAACAATAGAATAAGTAATTAAAAATTGTTCTAAAATTCATTAACTAAAATAAAGCCAAAAAAGGCCAAATGAAAATTCCTAACGCCAAGGGTTTTGAAAAAAGGCCAAATTTCCATAATTTGGCCTTAAGAAGGCCAATATGGCAACCCTGGTAAAAATCAATCTCCTCAACATGGCGTCTTCCGCTCTGAGGCGGAAAAGGGTTGCTGGAATTTGGCGGTGTAGGATTGCCAAAATCTGGCGTTCCTCTCAGGCATGTTGCAAGTTCGTCCAGTGCGGCAGAAGTTGCAATTATGCTACAGAACTTATTTATCTCATTTGCAAGAAGGGTGCGTTTAATCAAGTGTTTCAGTGAATTATGGTAGTTCTAATCCTACTTAGTCTAGCTTGCGAAGGTGGCGATTCTGCATTGTTAGTTTGCTACAGTTTCGCTTCAAGCTTGATGCGTCAAATTTGTCATGACAAGGTAATATCAAGTAAAAATCAAACTTGCTGCAAACGTACGTGCTATCTGGGATACCCCCCCCTTTTTTTTTCTTTCTAATAATTTCATAAATTTTATTGAATGCGAAAATAGAAGAATTTGGCAAAATTTCCTTTTCTGTTCCTTTTTTTTCCAAACCAAATAGAATCCGAAAATGTTATTAAAATTACAATTTTTGGACTACTAAAAAATATCTGTTCGCTACGAGAACTGTGGCCGCCAAAATGCCTAGGGAAGATCCATTTCGAATAGGAGGAATCTGACGGAGGTCGGAGTTTTATTTTATTCTTAGCGCCAGTTTGAGGTGGTAAAAAAGAGTAGTTTATCATTCGTTTTCTCGGTTACCATACATAGCCCATTTGGCGCTAAATGCGCCAATGTAGCACATTTGAATGGACTTCTACCTACTAGAGATGGATTCTTCCTACGATAACCTGTTTCTATTAGTGTTCCTTAAACATTGATATTTCATATATAGATAGAGTAGTCGATAGTTTTCCCAAACTGTCGATAGTTTCAAAACAATCGATACTATCGATAGTTTTCTCCCCGACAATACTATCGATAGGCGCATTTATAATCGATAGTTTTAAAACTATCGATACTTCCAGTCGATAGTTTTAAAACTATCGACTGAAAATGCCCTGGAGAAATAGTATTGCCCGGGAGATAGCTATCGATAGTATCGATTGCTTCAGAGCCTATCGATAGTAATGCCCGGGAGAAAACTATCGATAGTATCGAGTGTTTCAGTCGATAGTTCCGAAAACCCGATACTATCGACTTGGCTTCGATAGTATCGATAGTCTATCGATGTTTAAGGAACACTAGTTTCTATAGCGACAGCCGTAAACTAGGCATTTTGGCGGCCACAGTTCTCGTGGCAGACTAGCTTATTTCTAAGCTGTGAACTTAAAGGAGTACACATAAATTGGAGGATTATATAAAAATTCAATATTTTAACTTCATTTCTATTCCAGTATTGCAAGTATTTGAGGTGTTAATTCCCCAGAATTTTCCATCCACGCTTCGCGAATTGAGCGTTCTTTTGTGTCTTCTGCTCAACTTTGTTTGGAACTTAGCGAAATCCATATATCTTAAAAACTAGTTACTTATAGGAGGAAAACTTTTTTCATCCACTTTCTGAGGAAAAAAGAAGAAATAAAATGAGGCACGTACTCTTTTTTTTCTTACTTTACCAGTTTTATTTTTCTCACGTGGTTGTGAACGTGCACAGACCCTTCGACTGTCCTTCATGTTGGAAGTTGATATCGTCAAAAAAAAAAAAAAAGAATAAAGACTTGAATCAATATTTCTCAAGTTCTTAGTATTTTTCACCCATTTTTCCATTTTATTTTAATAGTATCTCCCTTTCCATACATTTTGCTGAATTTTGCACATTCCAATAATTTTTGGAATTTTAAAGTAATAATATTAAAATATCTTTACTTTTAAGGGGCCGTTCAAATATTACGTAAGCATGTTTTTGGTATTTTTTGACCCCCCTCCCCCCTTGGCAGCAAAAATAAGCAAATCCCCAACCCCCCCCTTAAAATTACGTAACCATACCGCAACCCCCCCCGTTCTTTTTTTTTTTTACAAAACGTATAACAGTAATAATCTAATTTTAAAAATTTTAGGACTTAATTCAAATAAGAAACTCTAACTAGGCTTAAATGAAAAAAAAATGTAAGTTTAATTTACTTACAATTTCAAGTTTAAGCTTACAAAAATCAAGTTTAATTTTCTTTTGCCACAAATTTAACTTTTTTTTCAAATTTAATTTTTTTAAATTAAATTATTTGTGCAAGTTACAAGAGATTTTCGGAAATAAAGTGATTTTAATGTCTTACGTACGCATCACTCATACTCCGCGGCCCCCCGTGGGGGCAAAAAGAAGCAAAGGGCAGGCCCCCGCCCCCCCTTGGGTGCTTACGTAATATTTGAACGGCCCCTAAGTACCGAATGGCTTCATAGACATCCTGCACTTAAAAGCCAGGGCCAAATGTAAAAGTATGGGCCCTATGTAGCGAAATTTAGTTTACATACTGTTTCGATCATTGGATTTCGATTTATGTGAAAAAAGTTTCAACTTTTACCATCAACTACAACATGGCGCTGTACGCGCAGTTGGCCAAATGAGTTAAAGGATCTTCTCGAATTAGTTCCGTCCCTACTGAAAGGTCGTAGGTCAAACTGGTAACACGTTATACTTTTCGACATAATTCCCATTCAAACGGGTTGGTCATAAATAGGCTTGCCAGATGTCCCGGTTTTCAGACAAAATTCCGGTGTCCCGGCCGGTTTACTCCACGTCCCGGTAAAAATTAAATTTGATTATAGATGACCAAAAAAGTCTAAAAATAATTAACTGTGAAGGATTATTTAGGATAATTACTTTGTCATTTATTTCACTGTACTGTATGAAAAGTGAAAACAGTAGAAGAGTGATGGTCTGCTAATAAATAATATTGTCATCGTATCGTCTTGTTTCGCCAATCGTGACCACGCGCGATGCGAGAGGCTCTCCGGGCGAGTCCAATATCGGGCACCTCATTCAAAGTGTTTCTTCTTACTTAAGTAACTTATTAATATTAACGTGTAAGAAATAAAATGCTTAAATTTATATGTTTCTGTTATTTATTATTACCCTTGGTTTAGGTTCCTAATCAGTAACCATTTATTCATAGCATTGAGAATAAGCTACCCTCTAAAACCCGCCAAGGGTGTGTACCCTTGAATACCCGCGACGCTGGGGGGCATCCCAGTGTCCCGGTTGAACATTTCAGAAATCTGGCAAGCCTACCTTTAGTCCACCACCTTCCATTTTCGAGATATATAGCAAAATAAAAGTTTGGCGGAGTCCCTCAGCCTATACAACCGCCAATTCGCCAATTTATTTCGCCAAGTTGCAAGCATAGCCACAGACTATTAATATTACGGACAAACAGCTGAATATCAAATTTATAGATTATTGATTTTACGAAGTTTTTATTACTTAGTGTCATACGGAATTTTATTTTCCTTAAATCCGAACACGTTCGGAGCACTTTTTTTT
>BGPR01020416.1:9648-27894 GCA_013235015.1 Araneus ventricosus | reverse complement strand
ACCCCTAATTGTTGCTTCGCGTACCCCAGGTTGGGAACCTCTGATCTGGATGGATGAAATTTGGTATATGGTGTTGCAACCAAAACTGTAGGCTGGATCCGATCAGCCAAAAGGAAGACTTCCAAAACGCGTAGTAGATTTTCTCAACCGTACACGAATCAGAAAACAAGCGAAATTATACTAGTGCATGAGAAAGTTAATTTTAAATAAATACGGTTAGTTGTATTTATTTTTTTATAATTAAGTTTAATAATCGAAGGGTGTAGTTTAATGGAATCCAGATAATGATTTCGCCAGAAGGATCTTCGAGCACTAGCTTCATTAAAGTAATTTTATTTTCTTAAAATCATTTATAAATTAAACAACGAGTTAATAAATACGAATATAATTGCAATTATGATGTAAGGGAACACATTACGTAAATGAAAAAAATTATCATAGTGATGACATTCGCCATGTTATTGAGCCATTAGAGCACACTACTCTGCATTTAATTGATAAAAGCATGCTTAGTTTAATGCTTGAATCAAACCAGATATGAAAATTGAAGAGCTCTTAGCCATCAGTTAGGGTTTTCGAAAAAAATATTGAATTATCTTAATTTGAAAGAGTCACAGAAACTTCTGTAAAAAAAATAATGACTTAAGAGTTTAGATATTAACGCTTAATGTGTTCTAAGGATAAAATTAAATATTTTTTATCAGTTAAAAAATTAACTCGTGAAAACAATTCTCTAGATGATAGCTATAAAAAAATTTACCCATTTCAAGGTAGTAACATATGATTAAGAATTTTCGTAACAAATTATGGCTTAAGATTAAATTTAATGAAGGAAATTAAACAGAAAATATCGCTAGAAATTAAATAAGAAGGCAATCAAATTATATCCGTATAAATAAATTTTCTAAATGAAAGGATGTAAAAAAGTTAATTACTTAATATTCATAAATTTTTAGGAAATTATCTCATTTCTAATATTTTAAAGACTTATGTAGGAGTAAATGAATAAATACAAGGTGATTTTAATATAAAACAGCTGAAACTTGTCTCTATTACACTAAAATTTTGCCGATACTTTAAGGTTTCTTTAATATAATATTAAATTGTGGGTGAGATAAAGTGAATTTAAATGAATTATTTTAGTAATTAAAAGTAAAAATGTTCGTAAAATCACTCTTTTATTATTGTACTAAAAAGATGTTTACAGATAAACTGTTCAAAGCATGTGGCGCTCAAAGAAATACTTAACGCAAATTGGAACTTTAATTAGGCATTTATAACCGCTTACCTTAAAAGCCCGAGAATGCTCGTGCCTCGAATTATCGCATTTTTATTTTTAAAACTAAAATTTAATCCCTAATTGGCTTTATAATTTGGCACAGAAACTACGTAGAATCTATAAACATCCCAAGTATTATATGCTTTCTGAGATGAATGAAAACGACAGCCCCTTTCTAAAACAGAACGGATCATCTTATTAGATAGCAAAGAAAATTAAACAATTAAGGATATATCAGATGAGCAGTGCTCCGTCAACGATTTCCGTGTATATTAGGGTAATGCCACTCGCCGAAGTTTCTTGTCACGTGACGCATTGAGAGAACCGGTCAGACAGGATTTCGGTATCGTGGAAAGCGAACTACTTCACCGTCGAAGTCACACCCGATTGGCTTGAATTTTTGCTGCTGTCAGTTTTTCGTTACTATCAGTACGCGCACGGCATTGCCCGTGGAATCAGGACTTTAACAAAATGATAAAAAAAAAAAAAACGCCCACAATTGACATGAAAAAATTTTGAAAACAAAATCAAAACAAAAGATACACATTATTTGATTTTCCTGCTTATTTTTTTTTTTTCGCGCTACAGTACAGAGTACGTTAATCGAAAACAATATTACAAAATTGGAACGTGAAAATGATTATTAAACAGCAAGCAAAATATAAAATCGAATCCAAAAATAATAATCGAAGTGATTCATTCAGGTGAAGATCTTGATCTCAAAATTGGCAGCATCTTTCCGAAGAAGTGCTGTGCGAGGAACTCGATCAAGAAAAATAACTCTCAACGGCCCAGAAAAAAATTAATTTAAAAAAACGGGAAAAGATATTTTAAGCGTTCTTGTTTTAAATCCGACAGAACCGTTCTAGTTATAAGCTGAAAAAAATTGAAAATAATAGTGTTATTAGACAGTCAGATGCAACAAATTTAAAAACAAAATTAACATTTAGATGGCAAAACTGACTATTTTTTAAAAAATTTTCAAAATTCAGTAAATTACGTTAGAAATTCGAAACTAACTTCATTAGAACGGAAATCGCGTGCTCTTTCCGATGGTGTATCTATTTTTGTCGTGCAATTATTCGAAACCATTCTATAGAGAAATTAGTGCGAAAAATCAACCAAAACAACACAAAACATTAAATAAAAAAAATTCTAGATTAAATTTTAAAATTTCGGCTTCGAGGTGCATTCAGTCACCATTACGACTACCTGTGTGCCAAATTTCATGGCTGTAAGTGCGATGGATTCGTCTGGACATCGCAGACAAATACACACAAACATTGCCTTTTATAAGTATAAACTATCGTGCCCCCTGTTTAGCTGATTTAATACTGTCGAAGATTTCCGACATCTTGTCTGACCGGTCAAGTGAAGAGAAACTTTTGGCGAGTGGCATTACCCTAGGGCACACGGAAATCGCTGAGGCTGATGTAGCCTTTAAGGGGATATTGTAATATAGTACAACCCTGGTTAACGGAACTAAAGAGGGGGTGGAGTCGTTTTGGATAACGGTTATTTCGGTTAAGACAAGAACATCTATTACTATTTTGTATCTAATCACAGTATGTAATTCTGAATTGCTTCAGGTATAAAACGAATTCAAAACTCTCTTCGTAGCTAAAAAAGATTGACCGCACATACCTGCAAGTGAAATTGAAAACATGAAAAAATTGCTAAGAATAGAGTTTTGAAATTTAAACTGTACTTAATTTTAATATAACTTCGTTCGAGTACATAGCCCTTGTAAACCAAATAAAAGTACAAAATTAAATAACCCTGAAAATGCCTGAAAAAATTTCGAGGCCTGAGGCCCCCTAGACAGTTTCCTACTTGATAATCCGAACCTGGAACACACGAAAATACCAACGGAAACCACCATAAGCAGCAAAACGATTATTTCCCGCGCCTGAAATATAGACCTTAGCGCATCATTTTGCGGCAGCCGCGAGAATGCACCCAAAGAATGGGAGTAAATGGCGCGAAGGTCACGCGTGTGGCCAGCCCTGCGCTTCAGCATTCAGTCTAATTCTTGCGCGGGTTCCACTCCACGACTTTTTTGGAACACGGGAATGTAAAACCTTTCGTCATATTGAAATCCCGTTGAAAGTTGATGCGGATAGACAGCGCTGTTGGAATTCAAACGAATTTCATATCCATTGGAATGGAAGGCCATAAAAATGAAATTCGTTCTTCGAGGCGGCGATGAATCATCCGTGTGTGTGTGGGAAGAGGGAATGTGCGTGGGAGTCAGTCTAACCATTAGCTTTGTTTCTGATTCATAATTGTTATTTTCTTTCATTTGTTAATAAGAATTTTTCAGAAAATTAAAGAAAAAACCTCTTCGGATTCCGGAGGTTCCACTATATTACAAAGGGTTCGGATTTGCGCCTTTTGTGTCCATTTTGGCCAATTCACAGTTCTAACTGAATCTTTAGTGTTGGCGCTGTTCTTATTGCGCATGCGCATTTTTTACAGTTATGTACTCAAACGAAGCTACAGGGTGTCCATAATTGAAGTTCGCCTAGCAACTTCAACAACCGAACAACCTCTTCCTCCAGCGATGAGGGAAATTAAATCCAACCAAACTTCAACTTTCCTTCATGCGTCTTCATCACTCCATCCTTTCCTTTGGAGATGGAAGGTCCCGTTTCACCAGTTCAACATTCAACTTCGCCTCCTCTTCAGCCCATCATCCCCTAATGAACTCAGAACAGCTTTGTCGTTCTTGCAGGACTTTCTTCCAAGATCCTCCGTGTTTCTTCTTCAAATAGAGTTCCATCAGCCAACTCCTCTTCAAAATCAAACTTTTTAAAATACTGTGCGGCCCATCTCTCTGTTCTTGAGCACATTTTTATGTTATTTTTATTACTGTATTAATTTGTTTTTCATCTTTTTCCTTTCATTTTCTGTTTTTTAAAATGCATTTTTTTTCTTCGTATAGTCTTTCTATTGCATTTTTGTTTTTATTATTTTCTAGCTATTTCATGTATAACTGTGTAATTTTGTGTTTTTCAAGGTTTTATTTTCCCATGTTTCCAAAATATTTTTTAATGTATAGCACAATAGCAATCCTTCCTTTGCTCCTGTAAATGTTTGTAGACTTGTTGCGTTTTTAATTAGGCAGCGGTATAGAGAAATGTCAAGTTTTAAGAGAGGTCACCACTTCGGGTGTTGTGATTTCTCTTCCACTTCATGACCACGTCACTGCTTAAATAACCATATGGTTATAGTTGCAGGGGCATGGTGTGGTGTTATGTTATGTACAGAAGGCCCTAGAACTAGTTCTCTGACTCGAAACGAAACAAAATTTCGCTAAAATATAGTACAGTGGAAGCTTGTTTAACGAGTAATTCACATAACGAGGAAAATAAATTGTAAAACCAGCGGGAGTGGCCTCCCCTAAACTTTTTCGTATACTTCTCAAAAATTTGTCATTTCCTCTTCCCCTGCGTGGATAAAAAATTCGAACCAAATGTAACCCACAATGCAATGACTATCAGAAGGTTTTTCATTGTAGATTATAGTGATTGTAAAATATGTAGGTGAAGAATCATATTGAAAGACATGCGTATGTATTAAAACTTAGCAATATTTATTTTCTATCACTCTCTAGCAAGCTCCGCTAATGAGAGGGCGTTTCGCGAGCGAAAAGAAAATAGGAGAATATGACCTTGTTCGCTTTCGTTGAATAGCTTGCGCATGCGCAGAGATTGCTTCCAGTAAGCAAGTAAAGAATTTGATTATGAAATTTGAACGCCCTCTTTTTAACCGATCGAAATGAAATTTGGGCACAGATCTATAATTAATGTTAGCCACCGTCATACCAATTTTTATTTATCTAAGCCAAAGGGTTAAGGAGATATAATTTTTGCAAGTATGCGATTATAAAGTCCGACAGACCGTCAACCCATCGACGGATTTGGCCCAAACTTTGATACGGACCTACATTCACGACGATAAAACTGTGTACCAAATTTTATCCATCTAGATATTCAAGTTTTGGAGTTACAGTGTTCATATGGTCAAGGACAGACAGACTTCCCGTAGACGGATTTTGTCCAAAAGTTGTTAGAAACCTACAAATTATGTGTAAAGATAACATACCAAATTTCATCCCAGTAGCTCTAATAGTTTTCGAGTCATCGTGTACATAGACAGACATAATCCCAAAATTGTGTTTTTCGGACTCGGGGAGATCTAAAACGTGGAGATTCGTCAAAATCTCGAGTTCGAATTTTTTGACGCTTACAATACTTTCTCTTTGTATATTTCGTATACGAGAAAGTAAAAATTACTCGCTTAACGAGCGATGTTTCTCATAATTAATGACAAGAAGAGGGGAAGTCCCGGATTTTACGCCTGCTATTGTCATATTCACGGAGCTTTTATTTTGCTTTGGTTCTTATCAAACATGGTGTCTAGGGATCAACCTTATTCTCAGAGAATATTAGAAATACAGTCGGACCTCTATTTAACGAAGTCTCTAAATCCCGAAAAAAGTTCGTTATATGGAAAATTCGTTAAATAGTGATTTACCTTTTAAAATACTTTAAACTACACAAAACAGATTTTAAATTCATAAACACTAAATATTATTAAAAAAGTAATTACTCACACCTTTATTTTGTAAATTAATATCTATTTGTTATATATCTTACTCATCAAAAAGAAATCTGCAAAGAAAACAAGAATAAAACAAAACATTGTCCGGGAATACACTGTATTTTCAATTAAAAAAATTTTATATTAAAATTAATGAATTTTAGCATTTTATCATACGAAGGATTGTTGATTTCTGCATCATGATCATTTCCATCTTCATCATCTTCGTCTTCATCGCAATTCATTGCTGTATTGTTTTTATTTTTCACACTGTCCACTTCAAAACTGCCTCATCCACACCTTTATAGATACATGCTTTTAAACGTTTTGAACAAGAATTCGATGAATCATAATTTTGTATCTTATCACGATTTTTTTTATTATAGTTGATAAGCTGTTTGGAGGAATACCAAATTTTAAAGCAATATCCTTCTTCTCTTCTGGCCACCGCTAGACTCCTGACTTTCTCAGAACTGTTCCCAGTTCTTCTCAGAGCTACTTTGCGAAGGACGTAGCTTCTATGAAGCTCCAATGTACGCACCCCGTCCCTGTCTCTCCTCACTGCCGAAATGAATCCTATTCAGTTCATTGTCAGATACTTCACGCCATGTTGGACTCAGTACTCGTCAAGAATGGAGGTAGCCCCTTTTTGAGGGGCGGGTACTCCGGAATTTGTCAAGAAATATCCTTTTTTTTCGCGCCTTTATTCACCTCATGAAGAATTAAATTTTTTTCTTGGATGCTCAAGCACTTTCGCTTTGACATTTTCCAGCTTCAAGGTCATTGATCACCGCAAAATGTGTTAAAAGAAAGAATAAGTTTGAAATGTTTAGAAATATTTTGAGGATTAGGGAGAAAAAAAATATTGGATCACAAAAAAAAGTTCGTTAAATAAAGAATGCACTTCGCTATTTGGAGGTTTTTTACGAAATTCGCAAAATGTTCTTGGTTCCAAGGAAAAGTTCGCAAAATAGAGGAATTCGCAAAATATAGGTTCGTTAAATAGAGGTCCGACTGTATCACTTCCACATCGTTTCCTGCCTCAAAATGATCGAAAATGCATAGGAAGGGGTTACCAAAAGAACTTTCGCTTCTGCTTGGAAGAAGATTTTGCCGGAGAGTGTTGTCGAATGTGACATTGAGGAGTGTGAGACAATATCCTGTGGAGCCTATGGTCAACAAGATTGTGTCTTTGGCCACAATCGGGGGCTGGAGGTGGATACAGGGTGGCTACAGAAACTGTGAAAAAAATTTCCCTGATTTCCCTGACTAAACTTACAACATTTCCCTGATTTACAGCTACTAATTATATTAGTTTCTTGGCTTTCTCCCTACTCAGAATCACTGTATGTGTATAATATACATTATTAAAAACACTTTTACCAGTTATTTAATATGAAAAGAAAATCAAATTTTTTATGAAATTTAATTTTAAAACCAGCGGGAGTGACCTCCCGGAAACTTTCTCGCATACGACTAGTAATGTGGGGTGGGTAAATACCCAGTTGGTAGGTAAATATTTTTGGGGTATTTACCCAAGGCCTGGTTATTTTGAAAAAAAAATTATGAATGGTGATTTACGATGAAACATATAAAATTATGAATTCCAAAAAACTTAATATTTTGCAAAAAAATTGCGTATGTTCGCAATTTTCACGCACGCTGAGGTACCACAACTTTATTTAACGTTTTTGAGAACGAAATCTTACTATCTATACCATTACTATAGATATTGCACAAAATTTCACTACACCTTTGGTTAATCACAGGAGTCCATCTGGAGAGTATCAAAAAGAAGTTTCGCTTTGGGGATTGCCATAATTTCCGAAGCGCGTGTTTGCGGCTCGCTTCAATTTCCGACAAGGTCAAACGCCAACCATACTCACTTGAGTAAAATAAGCGAAACGCTGGCCAACCCACAGTCGCAATGTGCAATTTGAACCAAATATGCAATTTTAACATCTTTTTTTCAACGTACTGAAACGAAATTTGAGCACAGACCTATAATTAATATTAGCAAACGTCATACCAATTTTTATTTATCTAAGCCAAAGGGTTTAGGAGATATAATTTTTACAAATATGCGATTATACAGACCGACAGACAGTCAACCCTGGGACGGATTTGGCCCAAAATTTTATACGGACATACATTCATTATGATAAAACTGTGTACCAAATGTTATACATCTAGCTATTCAAGTTTTTGAGTTATAGTGTTCACATGACAGCGGACAGACAGACAGACAGACTTTCCGTTGACGGATTTTGTCCAAAGTTTGACAGAAACCTACAAATTATGTTTAAAGACTACATACCAAATTTCATCCCCGTAGCTCTAATCGTTTTCGAGTTATCGTGTTCACAGACACACAGACAGACATAATTCCAAAATTGTGTTCTTCGGACTCAGGGAGGTCTAAAACGTGGAGATTCGTCGAAATCTCGAGTTCGAATTTTTTGACGATTGCAATACTTTCTCTTTGTATACTTCGTATACGAGAAAGTAAAAAGGGTATTTTGAACGAAAAAATATATCATGTTCAGTACGGGGCCGTCCACAAATGATGTCACGAGGGGGGATCGTGAAATTGTGACAGTTTGTTACAAGGGGAGGGGAAGGGGTAACAAGAAGTGTGGCATCACACATTTTGGTTAAAATAAAAACATTTAAAATCAGCTGATTAAATTTTGAAGTTATTTTGAAATTATCAGAATTTGAGAGTATTTTTTTAATCGGGACTAAAACAACTTTGATGTGTTTTTTTTTCTCATTTTATTCCTTTATTTTGGAAAAGGGCATTCAGGGTAGGTTCTGAGAATATGGTAGCAGCAAAAATTCTTCACCATTAAAAGAAAACCTCCCCCTGTCACACCTTTGAAATGTCCAACAAAAGATACGTCGGCCGGTTGGGTGAGTGGCAGAACTGGTAGTGGCACAAACCGGTTGATCTTATTGAGGCATTATTTTTTTTTAAATGCAATCTGTTTAAGAGTATTTTGTGTTCATAAAGTAAAGATAAGATTTAAAGCAAAATATATCAAATTCCAAAATACCACTGTTTCCAATTGCTTTTTTATATTAATATTTTATTACTATTGTATATTAATAAGGTTTTTTTGTCGTAAACCTTAATCTTATTTCATACAAAATAAGTACACATATAATCATTATTATGCTCACAAATGTCATTAAAACACGTAGTTAAAGTTTAAAAATAAAATTTGAAATATGATCTATAACGGAGTGCTTTGTTTCTGAACTGCAAGTATATATTTATGTAATATAGCGTGACATGTGACAAGGGAGAGGGGAGGGGATATGGTGAAGTGTGACACTTTGTGACAAAGGGGGGGTCAAAAATATTGAAAAAAAGTGTGATATCATTTATGGACAGCCGCTACTGAATTTTGGCAATGACTTTAGTTAAACTAAAAAAAAAAAAAACTATTCAATTTAGCTTCAGTAAAAAAAAAAAAAATCTGCAAAAAAAAGTCGCCTTAGATAATGGAGCCACTTTTGACGAAATGCTTTTTATCTTTTCATTTTTTTTCTTTTCTTCTGCTTTCACAAAGCGCATTCGTTGCACTACATTCGAGAAAACTTTTGTTTCGTTTGGAACCATAGAACTGTTTTAATCATGTTCTGTTCGCCAAGTGTACACGCAGCTTTAGGCCTGAATATACGAATTTTAACCCTCCAGCGTGCGCGCGTATGCAGGAGATACTTATTTAGGGTTGCCATAATTGCCAAGCATTGATACGGGACGTTTGAATGCTAAATAAATAAAACTGGAAAAAAAAGGTAGGTAATGGCTTAATTTACTCTGATAAAAAAATTAAACAATATAATAAAATGAACACTTAGAATAGTAAAAAAAGATGCCAGGCTAATCCTTTCTAGCCCAGTCATACTTTAAAGTTTATTTTACTTTCTTAACTACACTGTAAAAAAAATCCCGTAAAATTTACGGTTTTAAACCGGCAGCTGGGTTGGTTGTGCAAAACCGTAAAAGTTACGAAGTAAATCCGTAGGCACAACGGTATTTTACCGTACAGGGACAGGTTTTTTCCGTAAAAGTTACGAAGTAAATCCGTAGTCACAACGGTTTTTTACCGTATGAGATCAAGTTTTCTCGTTAAAAATTAAATCATCGAAGTAAGTGACGTCATCGACTGAGTTGAGTTGTTTTCTCCTTCTGTTCGAGTTGAGTTGAAACGTGCTGATGTGTATTATCGATTAGGAATATTAATTAATCAAGGCTTTATTATTAATTTTAATTAATCTAATTTTTAATTGAACTTACTTGGACGATTTCGATGCAAGATGGTGATAAAACTTCGAACTCCTACGAGCCGGGGATCGAAACCGCGTTCATAGAAACAAAAGGCAGTCGCTCTAACCATTAGACCACCGGAGACTTCATAAAGTGAAGTAAAAATAATCTATTTGAGTTTTAAAGTCACTATAGCTCTAGTGGCGCCACCTAGTGGTGTAAAAATCAACTATTGCCAGAACACGTGTTTTAAGGTTAGGTTTCATGAGTGACAACAGGTTACTGCAACATGTGTAAACAATAGCGGAGATGGAACCCTATTAAAAACATGAAATGAATGCAATAAAATTACATTTAAGAAAAGGGAAAGTTATCATACGGAAAGCAATACCGTATGACGAAAAATAGAATTTGCACTGACGGTTTTAAACCGTTTATGGCTGGAGCGGAAAACGGGGAAAAACCGTTTTGTCAACAAAACAGCTTTAAAACGTCAAATATACGGAAAAAGTCCGGGAAAAAAACGGATATTTTTTACAGTGTATATCATTTTCCTCTTTCACATAATTAGAAAATTGGGCAAAAGTCATTTTACAATTATAATGACTGAGAGTTTAGAGACAAAGAGTAATGCGGGACTGAGTAGTGAAAAACGGTGACAGTCTCGTTACACGGGACGTATGGCAATGTCTTTGTTTAGTAGGAAGCTAATAAATAAAGATTACATAAATAAAAGTTGCATTAATTTTTGTAAAAAAAACAGTTAAAATATGTAACACGATGCACGATTTAAGTACCTCGTTCATACGCGTGATTGCTGGAGTCAACTTTCTCCCGTTACCCGTTGTCTCTGCCTATAGTAAATACCCCCGTCTCCATTCGCCCGAGCCTTATTAGCGCTAAGTCATTAAGTAGTGTCCTTTGCGCACAAGCGTTGGAAAGGTTGCAGTATTCTAAACTTTATCAATGTCTATATGATTTGGAGTGGCTTTAGCGCATTGAAAACCTTTGGTATATAACAATCAATCAATGTCAGTGCCCCCTGCTGTAACGATGCTTCAGTGGGAAAATGCTAAGGACCTTAATAACTGTTATTCTCAAACAAGTGACAAATACCGATATAATTTAAATTAAAATATAAATAATCGATATAAGTTAATCGTAATGTTAAATAAATTGAAAATACATGAATAAGAAGAAAAAGAAATTGATTCTGAACAAAATTGATTGAAAAAGGAACTCTTTTATAAATTTACTCTGCAAAAGTTATAAAAATGATAATTTTGATGTTCGAAAAATGATTTATTATTTGCCACTTAAAATACAGTAGAGTCTCCCTACAACGAAGTCTCTCTACAACAAATTTATCCCTATAACGAAATTTTTAATCGGAATGTTAAATAACATTCAAAATCTTCTCCATATAACGAAGTGGTTGTCTCCCTATAACGAATTTTTCAGAGGTTTATCTTTTCGATTTTTGTCATTTTTGAAGAAAGTTGATAGTTTCTGTGCAACCAATTCGCTCACACGTGCCTGTTTCTGGAACCACTCACTCTTAAAATGTGAAACTTTTTCTGAAAATTTAACATTACGAAATGCAAAGCAATGTAAAATAACGGAATTTTTCAAGTAAAATAAACGTAAGTACATACTAGTACATATTATTCTCTAAATTGGTGAATTGTCTTCACTTTTGAACATTTTATTCATACAATAAACATTAGTATAAATTTAACAAATTTATAATATATATTACTTCATTTTTAATTGAAAATCATAATTAAATACATTTGAACTTATCGCACCTATTGAAAAGTTTGGAACATTTACTTAAATAACTGCAAAAATCTCTAATCTCCGTATAACGAAATTTTCTCTATAACGAATTTCTCAATTGGAACCAAGCGATTTCGTTATAGGAAGACTCCACTGTATCTACAATTTTTTAGCACCTCTATTTTAAAGACTATTTTCAATTCTCTTTTGCTGCATTTTAATAAAAAAAAAACCGAATGAATTTTTCATTGATATTTAATGTCAATTACAACTTTAATGGAATAATATCAAAACATTTCAACCCAATATTCATTTGTTGAAATGAAAATCATTCGACTTGTATTTGCATTGATGAATAGGTTCTATTTTCGTTATCAAAGCAATAACTTTAAAACTATAGCTCATACTAAAAAATTTATATAAAAGCAAAGGAGAAGGAAAACAGCGAACATAATCAAAATCAAGGAATAAAACTTTTAAAATTGAAAATTTTTATTAATTAATTTTTTTTGTTCCTCGGTTTCCTCGGTAGGGGTAAAGGTAATTATCAATTTTCCCTTGGGAAAGCGGTGATTATCCTATAGAAAAGAACCCCCTGATTTCATCAATCACTCTGTTATAAGAAGGATAAGTATGCATTCTCTATTGCCTCTCTAGTTGTTCGCCAAGTTTTTCTGCCAAAGGTAATTAAGATCCAGGAAACCTACAATGTGTGCGGAAATTCCACTAGTTAATGATGTGCGGAAATGCGCCTGTGCGCATCGGACATAGAACCACCTAGTTAGATGGTGTGTGATGTTTCCTTAGTGATGAATAAATAGACAGGCTGTCTACTAAAAGATATATTCTAAAGCATTATTTACATATATACATATAAGATCAGGCTTTACTAAAGGTGAAGTGTAGTCCATTTTGGTCATGAAAGGGACAATATTTGGCTTAATCTTCTTTTATTCAGGCATTGAGGATATTAGGTTATTTCTTCATAGATAAAGGATTCAATTTTTACGTAGCTCCATGACCAGAATTTAGAAGTTTACGCCCGAGCGGCGCGTTGTTGTTGAAAGCTTACATGATGGCGTGAAAAAGGGCAGATAGGAATGCGCACAAAGTTTAAGTACCCAGAAAAGGGAATTTCCCCGGAAAAGGCATGTGACTCGAGAAGAAAGTTGTAGTGCGCTTATTACGATAGAAGTAATTAAAATGAGATGTCGTTAAAAGTGATTTAAGAATTAAAGAAGTTAAAAAATTAAAATATCACATACATCTATAGATAACACACACATAGGTTTAAAAGAAAGTAACGAAAAGAGGATTAAACGTGCACAAAAGTTTACGTTTTTTCAGTTCATCTCGATATCCAAAACAAAGCTACTCCCTCTAGACGGCAGCCCCATCCGTCCCCTTTTCTTCGTCCTTCCTCGCCCCCGCTCTTATGAAAATCACGTGACCTGTCATTTCGGACGAGTCAATCTATTCCACCGCTAGAGGGAATTATGGGATCCTTACAGCTTGAATGTTAAGTATAACAACCCTATATTTAGCTATTTCACTCTACAATTAAAGATCAAAAAGATGTAGATAAAAATAGAGTGTGTGATCCAAGGTATCGTCGCCACTAATATAAAGTAGGGATGGGAAAAACCTACCGGTTTAAACCGAAAGCCGGTTTTTTTTTGTTTCGGTTTTACCGGTTTTTTTCGGTTGTTTTTTGCCCCGGTTTAAACTAGTTATTTTTTAAATCCAAAAACCGGGTCGGAAGATAGGCTTGATTTTAGGTTCGACTATAATAAAATTTACCAAGTTATAAAGCTTTGAATTTCATCATCTTAGGCCAATAAACGACAACCGCTTTCTCGAGGCGTCTGTTGGTTAGCGGATTACTGAAAGAGTCTTTATGAACAGATAAATATTGGTCAATGGATTTATGTACTATTTCAAATTTTATATACTATTTGCATTTTTTTCAATGTCGGTCATTAGAATCGCCGCCATCTTAAAACCATACAACATGGCGGATATTTGGCGACTTTTGGATGGTTGGCGAGATTTTTAACGTTTGGCGAGAAACCACCCTGTTATCTTAAGTCTTACCCCCTAAAGGAGCTATTTAATTACAAAAAAGAAAATAACAGAGGAAGTAAACAATAGTAATAACAATAAACCTTTTACTCGCAACGCAGCAGCATCCAGTGATTGCATTAACAATATTGTCTGATGTCAACTAACCAATTAAGAAACAATCAAACAACAAATAATCATGCTTTATTAAAAATTAAAACACATTAAGATAACATAAATAAAATGGGGAAAAAATGGAGGAAAATTCGAAAGGCGAACTTTTGCAAAGTGCCACTCGACGACGGAGTTCTAATACGGATAAATGTTCTGTCGAGGGAATGACTAAATAGACAAAAACACCTTAATAATAGCTGCCTGACGAACGGTTAATAACATGTGAGGAAGTCTACCATTGACTTTCCGTATTGAACAGATTTTTAAACGCGATGAAATAATTTGCATGCATTTTCCAATAACGCTCGATAAGAGAGCTGTATGTAACTGTTATCGAGTAAAGCTGAGAATAGAAACAAAACATAAAACAAAATTTGAAATTGAAATTTATACTTTCAATCCAAACACTGAGCGCCATAAAGAGAAAATAAAATATTCTAGCTTACGAAGCGCGTTGAATCGTCGAATCTTCTTTAAAATATCATGCATTATTTATATACTTTCCAGTGATTACTTTTATACAAACTGTCTTTTATGGCTTCTGCAGATTAAACGCCGAGAACGTTTCACCGGAGAGAAGAAAGAATCGCAGCGTTTGGATTGAACGAAGGAGTAATTTTGCATTCTTTTATGAAAAGTGTTATACTTTAGTTTCTTTTCTGTTCTTACGATCCCTTTTTATGCACAATTTATGGCATTTATTATGTATGCAGACAACACAAGTAAAAGGAAGAAATGGTCGATACATAAGAAAGAAGATGCAGAAATGCATTTAAAAATGCCTGCTCTTACTCATGCTTTAAAATGCACTAACATGCTGCTGAAAGAACTTGTCTGTTTTGTAAGCATGGTTTAAATAAATCGCAAGATTAAAAGGTAAAAAAATAATAATAAAGGAAATTCAAACCTCTATTCCGAAACATCGTAGCATGATAACGTTTTAGGCTTGATTCGTCTGTCTTTGTGTTATTTTCAAAAAATTATTCTTAATTATGGACGAGTTTTCTGTTTTGTTTATTTGCGGTAAAGTAGGACTTTCGCCTTACCCATCAACTTCCGGTGATAATGTTGGGGTCTATTCTGGTACCCCGACTGGGTTGGGTTCCGTTGTTAACGTGCGGAACCCAACTCCCAACCGAACCGGGGGTACCAGAACAGACCCCGTTAAGTCGAAGGGAATCTTCAAAATTTCAACTATGTGTTTGAAGATATTAATATAGAAAGAAATATTATGATCACGGCCTGAGCAGCCAATTCTGTGGGAAAAATTGGTTGCAGGATATAGAATCCCCGGCTTTAGTAACCATAATTATAGGAAATTTTTAATCTCGGCCGAAAAAAGCATTATCTTATGGGCGCTCTAGGGTAAATGCACCAAAGATAAAGGATGAGAAACAAGAGTTAAAAACTAAATTATTTATTTTTAAAACAACACATTATGAAATGAGAAAAGTATTTACACAGGTGATTATTTACATTTTATACAAGAAAGATTTAGGGTTTGTTATTTACTTAAGTTTGCGTCTTACACCTCGTTTAAAACATTTAATTATAGCCACGGACCATCGCCGCCGTGCTAACAGGGACGAGACCCCTGTAGCTGCCTATGCTCACCTACCGCATGTCTCAATTCAACCAGTGGAAGAGGCCTCCCCTAAACTTTCTCGTATACTGCTCAAAAATTTGTCATTTCCCCTCCCCTTGCGTGTATAAAAAAATCGAACCTACTGTAATTCAGAATGCAACGAATATCAGAAGGTTTTTCATTGCAGATTATAGTGATTGTAAAATATTTAACTGAAGAATCATATTAAAAGAGATGCCTATGTATTAAAACTTAGCAATATTTATTTTCCATCACACTCCTGCAAGATCCGCTATTATACGAGCGAGCGAAAACAAAACAGGAGATAAAACATATATATCACAAATTCCGTCTCAAGGACAAAGTGATGTAATCCTCCCGCTTGGTACCAGAGATTGCTAAGTACGCATGCGCATGGAGATCAGTTTTGAAACGAATGCTTAACAAGTATGCGATTATATAGACCGATAGACAGTCAACCCGTTGACGGATTTGGCCCAAAATTTTATACGAACCTACATTCATGACGATATAACTTTGTACCAAATTTTATCCATCTAGCTATTCAAAGTTTTGAGTTATAGTGTTTACATGACCGCGGACATACAGACAGACAGACGTCCCGTTGACGGATTTTGTCCAAAATTTGATAGAAACCTACAAATTATGTTTAAAGACCACATACCGAATTTCATCCCCGCAGCTCTAATAGTTTCCGAGTTATCGTGTTCACAGACACACAGACAAACAGACATAATTCCCAAATTGTGTTTTTCGGAATCAGGGAGGTCTAAAACGTGGAGATTCGTCAAAATCTCGAGTTCCAATTTTTTGACGATTACAATACTTTCTCTTTGTATACGAGAAAGTAAAATACTTTGTATTGAAGTATTAAGTATTCGAAAGTGAATACTTCGTATACGAGAAAGTAAAAAGTCATTTCCTCAGGATTCAAACATTACACTCAGTTTTTAACGGAGAGCTTACACCTACGCATCACGTGATTACCGTGAGAAAGCGCGTGATCGTTATCTTCCGATAACTTTCCGCTGACACAACAATATTCAAATGATCTTGTTCGGAAAGTGAGAAAATATTATTAGGAAGGAATTAAACCTGCGCTTTTAAGTTAGACTGTGAAAATACAATTCCTACATTAATTAGTGTTTAAAATGGAGTTTTCTAACGTTGCGTCTTAAGGGTACTTTGAAAATACAGTGTCCGACAATTGTTGGACACATTTCAAAAATTAATAAAAAACACTTACAATGTTTCAACTACGATTTTTAAAAAATGAGAGCACATTTTAAAAAAAGTTTTTTTCCCAGATAGTCAGCACGCCATTCCGGTGTTCTAGGAGGCCGTAAATTACTGGAAATCTCCAATGATTTTAGAGCCATTATCTGCGAAGATATTAAAACTGGAAGAAAAATAAAAAGCATGTATTATTTGTAGGGAATTTTACGTTTTTTAATTTGTTAATTCACATGTAGTGTGAAAACTGAAGAGTTTTCGAGAAATTCAAGAAAAAGAAGAAAAAACTCGCATCGTCTTCTGCTGATCGGTAGCCATTGCGAATGCAAATCTGTCACCGGTGACAGACACTGAAATATCTAATTAGATGACCCCTTCTCTACTATAGTTAAAATATTATAGAGAAGGGGTCGTATAATCATTAAATTTCATGTTCCAATTGTTTTGGCTCTCAATGTTTACTCAAAATAAGAGCCTAATTTTGTGGAAAGTTTGCCATAATTATTCTTTATCGCTCTTTTTGGCGCTTTGTGTGCTCAAGGAAGAACTGATTCGAACTTGGCGCTTGATATGGAATCTAATTGGATTTGGCGATCGCTGAAATTGGAGGGTTACTGGAAAACGGAAGTGAACCCTCACCACAGAAGTTCTGTGAAACTAAAATAAACAAATCAGAAAACTCGTCCATTAAGCAACGACATCTTTGAAACAAACAAAAAATGTATTTTAATGTCGTCACAACGCGCGTGTGTTTAAACCGCGAGAACGACCCCCACGCCACGTAAAATGTGAAAAATACAGATTTCTCTTTAGTTTAAATGAGTCAAATCCATGCTAGCTGATTTTAAGTACATTCAACAGACGGAACGTGTTTCAAGAAGAATTCTTTTATTTATTTTTAATTAATTCATCATAAGTGGTGTGAAACACTCCCCTGCGCGTCCTCGCGTAAGGTTTCTTTGTTCACTTGAACGATCGTATTAATGAATCGTATGATCGTATTAATGAATCGTATAATCGAATTAATGAATCGTATGATCGTATTAATGAATCGTATGATCGTATTAATGAATCGTATAATCGCATTAATGAATCGTATGATCGTATTAATGAATCGTATGATCGTATTAATGAATCGTATGATCGTATTAATGAATCGTATAATCGCATTAATTAATCGTATGAACGTATTAATGAATCGTATAATCGCATTAATGAATCGTATTAATGAAT
>BGPR01020415.1:0-21744 GCA_013235015.1 Araneus ventricosus | reverse complement strand
CCCATGCATTAGGTTCCTTTCATTATGAATATCTTACACATAAATTAGTATATTTTATTTGCGTTCTGTATATTAGTTTTATAAATTTGTTTATTATGATAGACAAACATGTTTGAAGAACTGAAAACCCCATGCATTAGGTTCCTTTCATTATGAATATCTTACACGTACATTAGAATATTTCATTTAAGTTTTGTATATTAGTTTCATAAATTTGTTTAGTATGTTGAAGTTTTATCAATTTATTACATACTTAAATGGTAAAATTATGTTGATAGAGGCTTATATTGATAATTAATAACAATAGTCATGCTTTGATTTTGTTTGTTAATAAATATTTTTAATGAAGATTTGATTCTTTTATGTTTTAAATATTAAAAAATGTATATGATATTAAATTTTTACCACTTTTTATTTAACTTGATTCATTTCATGTTTGTAAGGATCAGGGGTGTAGTGGAGCCCGAGCGCACCGGAACTGGGTTCCGGCACTGCTTTTTCTTCACAAGTATTAAGTAAGAAACAAATATTAAAACATCCTTAAACCGTCAGCACACTCATAGGGTCTTTTTTTTACCCGACCCTTTCTCTTTTGTTCCGAAATTCTGGGAATTTCTGAAACCTTTCTCCTGTTAATTCCTGTATCTTCATGGGGAGGTAGATGAAGATAAGAGCAGCAGTAATCGGTGAAATGGGGTTTCTCCCTTCTTCTGGGGGATTGGGGTCAAATTGACCCTTGCTTGTGCCAGTGTTTCGGATTGGCTACAGCGTACGAACGCATGTAGCAGAGAAGAAAAGAATACAGAAAAAGTATGGAAAAAAGGAGATATGTTCAACTTTCTTTTTTCGTATTAAAAATCGCATTTGTGACTTAAATACAAGTTATTTCTACGAAGTAAAGTTTTTATACTTTGACCATATTTTGTTTTCGTATAAATAACCAGTAAGATAAAGAGTAAGTGACTAACAATTTGGGGTCAAAATGACCCCACGCGTATGCTAATATTCCAAAAATGGGTGCGTGTGCTGCAGGATTAAAACAGAGCGATTTTTGTCACCCAGGTTAGATCGAACCTACAATACTTATTTTGCGACTGCACAACTGATAAGGATGAAGTTTTCTAATCGATTTTACACTCATTACCCAATGTGCTAGAGTATTTAAATTCTGTTTTCTCGTTTTGCATTCTCGATGGCAATATACTACACTGGCACACAAAAGTTAAGGAACACATTGCGAGAATTTGCAATTAATACGAAAACTATGTTTCGAAATCAGTTCTGGAGAATCGTGTGACATTCAATAGAGTATCATATACATATTACAGTGAAGATTCGGTCATGAGGGCAATTAGGGAGACTACCAGAAAGGGATGAAGGCGAAAATGGAGTTTCACCTATCCTGTTTCACAGAAAGCTGATAACGAGATGTAACTTTTATCAATGGTTATGGTTTAATGTGCATAATATTTACATGCATTTTCGTAAGCACATTTTAAATATTCGGGAAGATAGAAATGTTTCTTTAAAAAATCCCAAATTTTTCCACATGTGTTTTGCTTATAACATACAGAGTTTTCATTCAAATTATTCGAAATTTGCAGAACACTTGACAATATGTTACACAAGTATTGTATTAAACTTTAAAGTAAATACGTTGAATATTACAGGAAATATGAGTGTTTACACTAAATAATTTTTTACTGCGAATGTTCGAGACGCAGCGGAATTTTTCTTTCATAACTTCAAAGCCAGATATATAGATCAACTTAAAAAAATTTCAGTTGAATCTCATTAAAATTCAGAAAGCCGTTGGTATTTCAGTGAGGTGAATTTCAATTTATCTTTAATCGAAACTAAATGATGAGGGTTCTTGTACACAAACTGATATTTTTTATATTTGAATCTTCAAATAGTAACATTGAATTTTAGTAATTTTAGTAAAACTGAATATCTTGAATACTATGAACACTTATAAATTAAATACATTATTTAAATTGCAGTTTCTCGAATACCATTCGAAGATTAAAGTTTAAAAAATATCAGTTTGTGCAAGAACCCTCATCGTTTATCTTCTCTTAAAGAGAAATTGAAATTCATCTAACTGAAATGCCGACAGCTTTCTGAATTTTAATGAGATTCAACTGGAATTTTTTAAAGTTGATCTATATATCTGGCTTTGAAGTTATGAAAGAAAAATTCCGCTGCGTCTCGAACATTCGCAGTAAAAAATTATTTAGTGTAAACACTCATATTTCCTGTAATATTCAACGTATTTACTTTAAAGTTTAATACAATACTTGTGTAACATATTGCCAAGTGTTCTGCAAATTTCGAATAATTTGAATGAAAACTCTGCATGTTATAAGCAAAAAACATGCGGAAAAATTTGGGACTTTTTAAAGAAACATTTCTATCTTCCCGAATATTTGTGATGTGCTTACGAAAATGCATGCAAATATTATGCACATTAAACCATAACCATTGATAAAAGTTACATCTCGTTATCAGATTTCTGTGAAACAGGATGGGTGAAACTCCCTTTTCTCCTTTATCCCTTTCTGGTAGTCCCCCTAATTGCCCTCGTGACCGAATCTTCACTGTAATTTGTATATAATACTCTATTGAATGTCACACGATTCTCCAGAACTGATTTCGAAACATAGTTTTCGTATTAATTGCAAATTTCGCGCATTGTACGAAATGTTCCTTATCTTTTGTATGCCAGAGTATTTTAATATTTTAAGAAATTAATTAAAAAAGATTAAAATTAGAATATTGTATTGAAAAATCCTACTTTTTAACAAACAAAAAGCTTGTTTTAAAATTTTTTATCTAAATGTATTAACTATGTAAATGATGAAACCTAAAATAATGCTATATATTCCTGAAAAACATCATGCTTTTACTTGATTAAATTGAAAATTAAAACTATACAAAGAACAAAAATAAAAACCCAAATAATGAGTATTGCGTTTTAATTGCCAGACTTTACTGTTTTCTGTTTGTTAATTAAAGAATTTCAAATATATATCGAGAAAAATTTAAAAGCCATGAAAAACATTCACTTAGGAAATAAATCTCAGATGAGATCCTTTTCTGACTAATTATGCTGGAATACATATAAATTAGAAAATCATCAGACTTAAGAATGATTAGAAATATGCTTTCCATATCCAATATTATGAAAGATGTATCTTTCCTTTTAATTTAAATGCAGCAAATTTCCGTTTAAAAATTTTTTTTTAAGATTTCTCCATTCTTTCAAAAATGATGAAAACAGCTTGAGAATTAATTACAGGTATTTTTTTCTTTTAATATTGTGGGCCACCAGTTGAATGCCAGTAGATGTCGCTGTCATCTCCATGAATAGATGAGCGTCAAACTGCTTAGAAGAGAGACAGAACAAGGGATCGAAAGCTCGAAAAACAGCACTGAACAACGATGATGTGGTCATCCAAAGCCTATAAAATGTTGAACGAAAATACGTGTTTTAACAAATGTGCATATCTTTTACTGTAAATATCGCTTCTTAAATATTGTAACATTGTTTAGCATAACATAGCAATTTATATAGATGAATCGTCTGTTAATTTATGAACCCACAAAGTAGTGATCTTATATAAAAGAGAAAGTCACTCACAGACTTATCACCGAAACTCCCAAATGACTGGGGCTTGAAACATGAAATTTGGCAGGTGGTTGCTTATTGGGTAGCAGGTGCTCACTAAGAAAGGATTTTTTAAAATTTTAATTAATTAAAAATTACCTTAAATTCTAACGTTTTCCGGCAATAACTTCGGAGCATATTATCGCACAGAAACCATTTTAACATCAGCTCAAAATTAGTTTTTTGCTGTTTTTAAAAATTTTTTTGGGACAGTGTAATTTTGTGGGAACTACGAGATTTTAAAAATCTTTGGTGCAACACATTTTTTCATTTTAATCAAAAATAAAAATGCTGACTGTAAAAAGATTTTGTGCTGGAATTTCGATGAGTGTTTATCTATATAAATGAAACTGAAACAGTACATTGTTTATTAAATTTCATGTAAAAAGGGGGTTACACTCCCTGCTCGCTCCGCTCGCCAACGCTTAAGAATCACGTTGTGATTCTTTTGGGATCACTAAGTGATACCAACTGGCTTCGCTCGCTCGCCATACAATTATGCGTTTCTGCTAGTAATAGGAAATTATAAGTACATTAATTACTAAAAGCAAATTTAAATTATTTGAAATTGCATTAACTCCTGAAATTAATTTTTCATCAATTTCTAAAATTAAAATCTTCTAGTAGTACAGAGATATATATGTAAATGATAGAAAGAAATTTGAATACTAATATATATAATTCTAAGATGATTAATAATCAAAATTATTTTCATCAATCAGAAATCAATCATTTAAAACGTCCTGGTATACACAATTCACAATATCTTCAACAGCTTTATTTGCCCTATCTCCATTCCACCAAAATTTTACACATGACCTATTTTCAATGAAATGTTGCTGCGAAAAGCTTCCCCAAATGTTGCACTCTCACTCTAATTATTATATAGCCAAGAAAGATGTAATTTTTATCTCTGGGTAGTTATTTATGTGTTTAAACCTCAGAAAATTTAAGTTGTCGAGAGATGACTTATTTTACCACCTTTTACCTGAAAAAAGGACAATTTAGAGAAAAGCAGTTTGGAAACATGCTCGTATTAACTATTCAAAATTAAAAACTATAATAATCATGTAATTTTAGCTTCTTAAAATTGATAATATAGCCTTTTTCCAAAATCTTCAAATATGTTTGCTTCTTCCACAACCTTTTAGCTAAAAAATGAACATATTAAGGCGGAAGGTGGATTAAAGTATGTTCATATTATTTATTAAAAATTAAAACTCATAATAATTATTTTGTTTCAGCTTTTCAAAACGGATAAGATAGCCTTTTTGCTTTTTAACCAAAATTTTAAACATCCACTCTTTTCAATGAAATGTTGCTGAAAAAAGCTTCCCCACTTCTACACATACTCACTCCAATTATTATTTAGTCAGGAAAGATAGAATTTTTTCTATGGGTAGCCATTTATATTTTAAACCACAGAAAATTTAAGTTGTCGACAGACTATATAACCGATTTAACAACCTTTTAGCTAAAATAGGACATATTATGGAGAAAAGAGGCTTAAAATATGTTCATATCAACTATTCAAAATTAAAACCCATAATAATTATTTACTTTTAGGTTTTTAAAATTGATAAGATAGCCTTTTTTCAAAATTTACAAAAACTTCCAAAATTGTTGCTTTATTAACCAAAATTAAACATGCACTATTTTTAATGAAATGTTGCTCAAGAAGCTTCCCCACTTGTATACATACTCAATCCAATTATTATTTAGTCAGGAAAGATAGAACTTTTTTCTCTGGGTAGCCATTAATATTTTAAACCACAGAAAATTTGAGTTGTCGACAGACGATATAACCCATTTCACAATCTTTTAGTTAAAAAGAACAGTTTAAGGTGAAAAACGACTTGAAAGATGTTCATATTCACGTTTAAAAATCAAAACCCACAATAATTATTTACTTTTAACTTCTTAAAATTGATAAAATAGTTTTTTTCGAAATTTTTGCTTTTTTCATAAAATTCTTAAGCATGTACTCTTTTAAACGAAATGCTGCTCAGAAATCTTCCTACATGTATACAGAATCACTCCAGTTACAATTTAGTCAAGAAAGGTACAAAATTTTTTTCTGGGTAGTCACTCATGTTTTTTAAAACTCAGAAAATGTGAGTAATCTATGAAATAGCCCATTTCTCAACTACAACTAAAAAGGGCAAAGTAAAGAGACATTTATTCATTTGCTTAATCGAAATTGCAAGACTTAAACTTATTTTTTGTTCAAATTATATAACTTAAAAAAATTCGCGGTCTTAAAAAAATTGTTATCTCGGACTTTCCTCCGATATAAATAAACTGGTATCAGTTGATTACAATCTTTCGAAATAAGGTCATAAGAAATATTTAAAGAACAATATTATATAGAAGGAAAATCCATTAAGGCGTAGTCAAATTAATTTACAGTTATTCAGAATGCAGAAATTGGAGGCTTAACTTGACCTAATATTCGAATGAATGAATGTGTTTCTGGATCGAAACATGCAAGTACTTGATATCATTTTATTAATAAATTCACAAACTTGAGTTTAATAATGAAAGGAATGCCGTGACACATAAGCAAAGATACTTAAATGCTTCTGATAAGAGTATCATCTTAGTTAGATAGCGAAGTTAATTTTAAGAATAGAACTTTTTGCTTAATACTTATCGCTTAATGCCAGAGGAAGATCTTTATTATTTTAAAAATTAATAACAAAAATACTAAAAGGTGATTTAAAATGTAGTTTGCTGCAAAAGAATGAAGAAATCTGACAGTTGTTTCTAGTATCAGTAGTCTAAAGTAGTGGCGCTAATTACCTGGTAGTTGTAATAAGAAACGAAAAAGGCGACCGCTCTGAGGAGAAAGCGCCGTGTGTATCGTGATTAACGGAAACAAAATAGCAGAAATCCGTGCCAAGGAAGTTTCTTCTGATACATCATAGAAGTCAACCAAATGTGCCTCAAATTTATGCATGAATGAAGATGTTTAAAGACACAGGAAATATTTTCAAAAAATGGCGGGCAATCAAGTGCAGGCTAGACATTCTTCGTTGCTATTAAAGGAGCTCATGCAGAGCTACATTGAAGATATTGTAAAAGAAACTGTTAGATTTCTTCATTCTTTGTCGCAAACTGTATTTCACTTAACCATTTTGTATTTTTGTTATTAATGGTAGGAATAATAAAGGTACTCCTCGGACACCTTGTAATGCAGGTATGAAGTATGTATATCAATAGCAGTTGCAATAAAAAACCCTTCTAAAATGACAGCAATAAACCGTTAACACCATAGAATGCACGTCATAATAAAAATAAGCATTGGAATAAAAATTCCAATGCTTATTTTTGTTGGATGATAATAACATCCAACTTCATAAAAATTATTTTATTAACGTTAACAACATAAATAAACTAAACTAGAATCAAAACATACTTAAATTTATCATCATCACAAGCACCAACGACGATGTGCAAAAGCTGATTAACCCTTTGCGGACAGATTTGGCGTTTAGAGTGCGTCAGTGGGTATGTCGAATAAAAACTATTAAAAGTGCAGAGCTATCCAACTCTCTAACCTCGTAATAACATTCCTTCTACTTGCTCCGATAGTTTCCATTGACAATGATTCAGTCAGCTTGCTCCGATCGCGTTTGAAAGTGCACGAAACGGTCTTCAATACCCAAGCTGGCTATCATGAAACGGCGGGAAATTATCACCACAGAGCAATATTCGACTGTTTTGGAAGAATTAAGCAAGAAAATACCAGTCAAAGACGAATCTGATGCATTATATCTCGATGGAGAAATGACTGAGTACAACGACCAAGAAACTGAGACTGAGGTGGAGGACAATACAGTTCACGAAGAATAATTTTGCAATGGCAAGGAACCGGTGATGACGTAATGTGATTTCTTCCTAATACTCTGAATGTCAAAGTTCACGAAGAACATAGCGACTCAAACTCGAATACAGATGTTTGCATCATCCGTCTGTGGCATCATCGCGGCATCTCTCAATATCTTGAATTGTGATTTCATGTAGATCGGATCCGCCCTCTTTGTGATGTCACCCATCGACCAATACTGACGAGCCTGTTACAGTATTTAAGGACTGATTGCTACTGTTCATTCTCTGCTCTTCCTTGTTTGTATAATTTGATAGCTAGCTGTATAATGATTTTATGATTTAGTATTTTAATTTAATTGTCTTAGTAGTCTTGCTTTGACTTCGTCACCAGTTACGCACAATGGAATACTTCTTGTTTATGTGAAATACAGGTATGATAGATCGAGAAGCCGTGTAGGGTAGTATCGTACAGGTTAACATGTAGCACTTGAGTGTCAATAGTTCTATATACTGACCACCTCAGCAACTATATAAATCTCGCCTCTATCAATGCTATGGAGTTAACTTGACCTAGACGTAGGCCCAGAAATTACACGTCCATTCAACCTCTAATCTTATTATACCATAAAAATAAAGTTCCTTATAATTAAATAAGCGTACAATTCGAAAAAGCGGGGTGGCGCATAAAGTACGCCAACCTCATCTGAGGGTCCTAAAAAGTCACCTGTCTGCAAAGGGTTAAGGAAACGTTTCCTCACGCTGATCGTCGCGCTAGACAGGTGGAATTGAGCGCTGTAGAAGCACAGAGAGGAAAAAGGAGGTAGTCTCTCGACTGGAAGTCGATCTACTATTCATAACCACGCTGCTGCCAGAAACAGCACAGAGTATGTTGTTAGATATACCACAGCTTCATCAGAAATATCAAAGCTTCATTTGTCCAAATATTAATGCATTTAGGGATAAAAAAGTAAATAAGTATATAAAAGCACATTTAAGTTACAGAAGTTTCATAAGAGGAAAAACTTTGTTGTTATGCTTAATTAATAAATTAAAACAGTTTTTAAAACAACTATCTTTCCACCCTCCAATGCGCCGCTAGTTTGGAAATCATGAAAACAAATCTTATTTGTTTCCTTCGTCATCTTTTAATTACAGCAGATCTTTCATCAAAAACTAACTCTACATTTGTTCATGATTTTAATATAGAGCATAAAAACTCATAAACATTGCTTTGAGTATAAAAGTATCCTCGTCATTTACTGTGTGTCCGCCACGAGAACTGTCGCCGCCAAATTGTCTAGTTTACGGCGGTCGCTATAGAAACAGGTTATCGTAGGAAGAATCCATTTCTAGTAGGTAAAAGTTCATTCAAATGTGTTCCACTGCAAACTGGCTTCAAGAATTAAAACTCCGACTTCCGTTGGATTCTTCCTATTCGAAATGGATCTTCCCTAGCATAACCAGTTGCTATAGTGACCGCCTTAAACTAGACAATTTGGCGGCGACAGTTCTCTTGGCGGATAGACAGTAAGTAATACCAGAAGAATATATTTATTGATTTTTTAGTCGTTATTGTCGTACAAATTGAAAATAGACGTTAAAAAGTGTAAAAAAATATGTATGCTACCATTTGATGGTTTCATAAAAGTATTTATAAAGCAATTCATATTATTAAAGTTAAAATGCATGCAGATCTTTTGTAGTTCGATAAGTATATGCTCACATGAGAAAACTTTAACTGCTCAATGTAAAATGAAAAATATATACAATTTTTGAATCGAGAGCTGCATTTATATGGAGAATTTAATTAAAATTATCCCCATTTCTATAAAGACTTCTTAGAATTATGGTTTGGCAACGATCTCTTTTCATCTGTAGTTTAATTTCCTGTTTGATTTCCATGTAGAACAGACTGGCTAACATTTTCAAAAAAGTGAGAAGGATTTTTCATTTCCTGAAATGAAAATTAAAGTTTATACAGAGAAATCTGAAATGATGTTTATACTTTTTTCGCTTTATGAACATTTAACTGAGTCGGTTTATGCATTTTTAAAATATGTAATTATTCGTGGAAACAAAATTTAGTCATATCTGAATTAAAAAGGAAATGCAAAAGAAATTTTAATGAAACAATGAATGCTGCAGTTACTCCTTCGCTTTTCTTTCGAATAATTAATTTGATAAAAGGAAAGAGAACGAGATTATTAATTTTCCATTTTCGGAAAAAGAATTGTTTTTCTTCGTCACTTAAAATATGAAAATATTTTTATGTTCTTTTGTTATTAATTTCAACAATTATGCGGCAAAAAATTAATTTATTTCTGTGAAATATCCAGTTATTATAAAAAAGTGTATCATGTTCCGTATTCTATCAAATATTTTACAAAATGTATGCATAAATTAAATTAATATTTTTTGCAAGAAACCATATGCATAAATGGAATATACTGTCTTTCTACAAACACTCCCCTCCAGAAGTGAAGGAATAAACTGTTTAGGGGGGGGTCTAACTTGCAAACAAATTAATATTAACTCATAGAATTTGGATGAATTGTTTATTATTGAATTTACTAACCACCTTCGGCGACCAGCTTGTTCGCCTGGAATATGATTTCAGTTGAACCTTGCATCATTTTATATTCATGGTTCTCTAATTTAAACGCAATTTTAAACTTCAGATTGTGGTAGATATTTAACCCATGTTCTATTAGTGATCTTGTACCTGTTCTGTTCATTGTCATAATGGAGACAAATAACTGTAAGCTCTAATTATACGTTGTCGGTACTATCTTCACTTTTTTATTCATCTTGTAAAATATGCATTTGATTTCAATATTAAAATGACGTAGAACATTTTATGGTCAGGGGCATGTTAGCCGGATTAAAGCATGTTGAAAAAAGAATGAGAACATAGCAAACACAACCATTTAGCTTGCTGGATATATTTCTTAATGTAAGCAAAGCAATATCTCGAAGAGCTTTGTTTACAGATTTAACAAAAGTTTTGATGAAATAAAATATGAAAGTAAAATGTATGAGGATATTATCTCAGATTACAACAATAAAAGAGAAATAAGCAATAAAATATTTGTTTAAACAATGGGAACGGTTTGAGTTGCGTTGCAACAATGAAAAGTATTGTTGTAAATTATGCTTAAAATATTCTTAAAAATTTATTAAAATTCAAGAAAACATTGTACGGGAACTTAATTGATAGCTTAGAAAATATAATTTTTTTGTACTTACAGATGGTGAAAAAATGATTTTTGTGCTGTAATATTTTAGGAAGGTATTAAGAAAAACGCCAAAATTTCTTTTAATTTTTAATTAATTAAAACTCTAATTTAAATTTCAGAAAAGGGATCCGAGGTGCACATTCCCACCCTTCAAATTATATTTGTGTCAAATTTCATAGCTCTAGGTCCAGCAGTCTGCCCTAACGAATATGTACCACTCTAACTGAAATTCCCTCTTATCACATTTCCATGCTCAGAGTTAAATTATGCGTTATCTGAATGAGAATAGAAGGCCATATCTGGAAGAAACCTCTTTCAAGCGCATGTACAGTTCTACGATGATAACTTTGTGCAGACAACTTCCTGCTAGCACTCGATAGGTTCAAACTCTAGAGATCGAATTGGTCAGTCCATTCATTTGCGTCTCTGCACTTCTAGATATTCGTGAACTAGGATGGAACTACCAGAGTGTAAATTGTCATTCTTTAGTATAGAGCCATTATAAATAGCACCAATTTTAAATGTGTATCAAGAACCTCATTTCGATACCTCACTCCAGTCTTAGTTCCTCCATGGACAAAATGGAGTACAGTGAGGCCACTCAAAGAGATATCAACCAAAATCATGATAGCAACTTCTCAATAATTGCTTCTTTCTTGAATAAATACAGAAAATAATAGTTAAAAGAGATAAAAGGACAATAATAAAACCAATGTATCTGCCGCGCGTTAACGCTGATGCATCCAGGAAATAATGCGATGACAAAGATATTAAAACAATAGAACGAAAAAACAAAACTATAATAGACATCAAAACGCAACAAAATTGACGACATACGATTGTAAAAAAACAAGGAAGGAAGAATTCATCTGGAAAACTTTGTCAAAGGCCACTTTCATCTGAATTCTAATTAGGATAAGAATGTTTATGTCGAGGAAAACGACTTTAAGGTCAAATGAACTTTTCCTCTGTGGCCTGAACCTATCCAGGTAATTGGAGACAAAAATCGACAATCGTATTTCCTAATTTCAATCGTATGTCGTCAATTTTATTGCGTTTTAATGTCTATTACAGTTTTGTTTTTTCGCTCTATTGTTTTAATATCTCTTTCTTGAATGTGAGATTGGCTGTACTTGTCCCCATGTTATCTTCAGATTAGAGTATAAGACCAGCGTAATTTTCTAAAGCAAATCTGGATTTATCTGTGAAAAGTACTGCCCTCCACTGTTTTCTGACTCAATTGACGTGCTTTCTTTCCTGACATAATCGCGTATATCTCTGCAGTCAGGTAACAGGAACACGCAAAAATGTTCTTCAAGCAAATTCTACCTCCACTGCTGACGTGTTCTTATTTTAATGGAATATACTTTGTTGCTGAAAATTGAGCAGAATCAAGGTGAGGCATAGTAATGATCTTTTTCCTTTGGATTAATGGAAAGAGATAATGGTCAACAGATGGAGTTTTTACACGCCGACGACCTGGGACAATTCACCTTGTAACTGATTATATAGTACAGTTAAAATTGAGACTGGCGCATGCAGAGTGTCACGTGACCATGGATTGATCATGCAAAAATAAGTTAAGAAATCTCATCGGTAAAAAGATTAACAGTTCAAGAATTTACTACTATCGCCATTTAATAAAAAAATGATATCTTCATTAGAGTGATTGAGTACAGTAGGAAGATTTCTCATCAGCAATAATAATTCGAACATAACAGAAAGATTTTGCCAGAAATAAATTATCTTTTGATTACGAATAATTGGTTTAACGGTTGATTATGTGATCTTGCCTTATCTTATTCCTCCCCCCTTCCAAATCATTGCCATACACCCTCTGTGTGGACAAATAAATAAATAAATAACGCCTTATCTGAATCTGCTCTTTTGAAAATTCATCCGAAATGAATGCTATAAAATTTCAATACTCATAAATGTGAAATAATAATGAAACAAATACTCATTAAAAGTAAACATTCCGATTTAAAAACGTTTCTAACAGAAACACCTCTCTATTTAAAGGAAATAAGAATCTAACAAACCAAACTAGTTGATTTAAAATTTAAAAAATTAAGAAAATGCAAAATGAAGTGGGCGATTTGAAATATGTTAGACAAATAATTTACAAGAAAACTAAGAACGAGCAGTTTAAACCATTTATTGTCCTAATTAATGTTTTTTTAACGATTCAGTCTTTTGCAAGTTGTTTTTAATTCGAGACCTTCCATATTAATTTAATTAAATTTTCTTTACAAAATATAAAATGATTCAATTAAACTGTAAAATGAGCTAAGCAAAATTAAACACAAAACTATTGTTTCGAAATTGAAGTGAAATAGTTCATTAAAAAAACAAAAAAAACCTGCTTTTACATATCATATGAAGTGCGAGATTCAAACTTAGATCTATGATGAATGCTTGCGATGATTTAAAAATCAATCATTCAAGATTTTAAAATCATTCGACAGATTTTTATTAAAGTAGAAAACAGAACTTGATTGCCGGATGTCATTAAGATTTAAATTGTAATAATATGGCATTATTAGTTGCCAAAATCCATACAGTGAGAATTTTAAAGAATATTATTTGAGTAACTTTAAATATATTGTACATTTTCCAATATGTTCTGCTTGCTGAGTAATTTAACTAACCTAAAAATAATAACAACCAGAAACTGGCGTATCATATTAAAAATAACCTTCGTTATCTGGATTGTCCGAATTTTAACTTCAAATAAGACTTTTCGAAATGTAACCCATGAAAATTGTGATTGCTTGATGAAAACTCTACAAAACCTCACGTTGCCTTGAAAAATTTCCAAACATTGTTCACTTTACATGGACTATGGATTTTTAACTATGGAGTTACTTCTTAGGTAACTCGTAAAAGTATTCCGTCTTTCTTAAATATTAAATCCTACCATGCTATGGTAGAGATGCTGTTTCAAAATAATTTATACCTCTGCATATGGGCTTGGGCACAGGTGCATTGATCATATATGCCATTAAGATTCCTTTTCCCATGAGACACATCTTTCTTGCACCACTCTCTAAATAATGTCACATGTCTGATCGCTCGATTGATTACCAAAGAACGTATACACGAATTTATAATCCCATAGGCAAGTGGAATGGATAATATATCTTATGTTCCAATGAAAGATAAATGATTTAAATCAAAAAAATATAATTTAAAATTGAAAGAATGTAAGATTAGACAAACAGATGGGGGAATTTGGGGTAGATTGATACGCAGGAACATTGACACAGTCCATAAATTTTTATGATTGAAATGTCTTAAAATGTTAACATCCCCACACATATATGCAACTGTAACCCTTAGAAAAGGACATATTTTTCGTCCATATTTAGTCAAAAATTAATTTACAAATGAATCAGACCTCTAATCTTCTCATCTAAAAGATTTTTACTCTAAGTATGTGTTATGGGATATCTTTAACTAATTACGTTTTCCTGCCATGGAATCTACTCCAAAGGTAGGAAATAGCATTTATTTATCTGAACTATATGGAGTGTTTAGGTTTTCACGTTGTTTTTGCGTGACCACATGTTTTAAGTAAAATGGGCTGTTGGGCCAGATTGATACAATTCAGTACGGGGCACAATGATACCCGTTTTCTGTGTGTATCAATGTGCCTTCACAGCAACTACTTTGCAACATCGTCTCCTAATGGAAAAACGTAAAAATGAACCAAGAAAAACACATAATTAAGTATTTGTTTAAACAGTTAAAACATTTTGAATTTCATTGCAAAAATGAAAAGTATTGTTGTAAATTAAGTTTAAAATATTTTTTACGAATTTATTAAAATTGGAAAAGTTTTGCGGAAACTTAATTAATATCATCTAAAAGATAATTTTTTGTATTTTCAAATGGTGTGAAAATTATTTTAGTGCTGTATTATTTTCGTAAATTATCATGGAAGAACGCGAAAATTTCCCTTAAGTTATAATTAATTAAAATTTCAGAAAATGGCTTCGAGATACGCATCTGCTCCCTCCAAAGTATTTTTATACACACACACATTCTTCTTTATTATTTGTGAAGATAAATTATTTCCTGAGGCAATATTGTTTCATCTTTTGAGTCATTAAATATGTTATCTTTTAATTCAATAAAAGTTTGTTACTTTGTTAAACTTTTAAACCTCGATTTGGAATACAAAATGTTTTGATACAATAAATTTTGTTTTGATGCCACACATATTAATCATCATTATTTTCGATATTTACGTGAGAAAATCAATCTGCGCCAAGTATTGGGCAGATTGATACAAATACATTTTTAGAAAAAATGTGTAATAAGTATTTTATTATATCATTTACGACGAAAACTCGACTGAAATCCTATATTAGACTAACAAAGGCATAAATATAGCGAATTAATTCTAATTATTACAGTTCATAAAATCATTTTCTATCTTTCCAAAAAAATTGTGTCAATGTCCCCACATTCCCCCTATTTAATAATCACATAAAAATTTTGTTTCACTTTTGAAGTTTTCTGATAAAAAAAAAATTCATACAAATAGTTATTTCATTTTATATTCTTAGAAAATGTTAAGACTAAATTTGTACTTTTAAAATGATCATCCCCTGCTTCCTTTCCAAAGAATTAATTTTGGGAAATTCAGATTAAAATGTAACATTTTGGAATTCTTCCTATAATTATGAAACTACAATTCAATATTCTTACGATTATTTTTTGAATCCTATTTTCAATGTTACGAGCGTCCAGATGTCTACAGGTACTTGAAATAAATTTGCCTGGTATCAAAAGACCGCCGTTGGCATAACTGAGCAAAGTAACTTTCAATTACATTATTGTAAATTTCAAACAGAATTTCATCTACTGAATTCAAACAATTTCTTTAAATAATGAAACTTCATTTAAACTAGCAATTCCCTTAGCACATGTCCTTTGTTATTTTAGTCACGTAATTTATAGAAAGATAAATTCTTTTTTATAAATTACGTGAATTATAATTTTTTTATTAATTGCTTATAATGAAGTCATGTGACGTCTCAGTCAAACGTGATCCATCTAAATTTGAATGTATGCCATCTAAATTTGGAAATATATATCGGACTGCGCATGCTCCTACAACTAAAATCTGACTCTATATTTACAATTTGGATTAAGTTTTAAATATAACGAGACGTTATTGATCCAAGTTTGGCTGTTACAATGTTAGAGAGAAAAAAGACTGTCGTAGATAAACGTATTTTAAGTTTCTGAGTTGTTGAAAGCAAGGACATTGAAAATTCGAAGGGGACGGTTTACCTCATAATGAGTCCTCTTAAGCATAAAGATTTTCAAACACATTGGTGTATATATAAAAAATAAAAAGTTGTCTAATAGACAATTTACTAAAAACTACTGATACATTTCAATTTTAAAATCTTCAATGCAATTCAGATTAGAGTTGTCTATCATTACTGACGAACTCGGATAATTTTAACAGAAACAGAAATCATCTTAAATAAATTAGCTACTGTTTAGGAACTAATAAAACCTAGAAGACTGAATTAAAGCTTTGGTGTTAGAACTAAAATCTCATTACCGATGAAAATGTGAAGAAAAAATGAAATCATTTCAAAATGATTCCGATTCTGAAATAGCATTGCACAATCTGCGTGCATCACGTGAGCTTAATTTGACTTTTTTATGAGAAAGCATTGCTGTGCAACTTTTAAGTTATAAATGAAGCTAACAATGAGATGTATCGTTAAAAAATATTAAAACAAAGTCGGAAAAACAGAAACTTCTACATGTGTTTCACAGCGTGTAGTTGTTAAGAATGTTGATCAATTTCTTCAATTGAAATTAAGAATTTAAAATTGTGAAGTGAAGCATTAATAACAAGAGATGTATGTTAAAAAATGCTGTCACTCAAATAAAAGAAAACATCAAAAGAAGGAGAGACGCATGTGTACCATTTCATTTTGCTGTAGACAACTCATGTAGAGAGAATGGAGAAACAGCTCTGGATAAATAGTTCTAAAAGGATTCTCAAAATAAAAAAAAAGAATTGTTTCAACAGATGACAATATTTAAGAAAAGATTTCAATCTTTTTATGTAAAGAAAGTCCCTATTTAAAATAACAGACGCTTATGTTCATGGAAATCTTTCTATTACGCTGGAACTTAGGTCGCTTTTGTCAACTGCAATGCAGTCGCTTGCAGGTTTCTACGTACAGTGAACTTGAGTTGTCGTTTTCTCCGAGAGTAATAAGGGCCGAAAATATTTTTAGAAAACCAGAAGAATTTTTAAAAATCCCTTTTCGGAAAGCTTGAAGGCAAAGGTAGATTCCTCTACGCTAATGTTACAAAAGTCATGAAATATTACATATTGATCAATACAGACATAGCCAATGACTTTATTGTTTCTACACATTGCAATATTTACGCTGTGATTCTGTTTTCACACATGACATTTTATTTTTTACTATATTCTGTTTTCATACATGACATTTAATTTTTTACTATTTTTTACTATATACTATTTTTTACTATTGAAGGTTTCATCATTCAATTTTTCATTCCAAAAGTTTATACTAGATTTATTGGTCAGTAAATTGGTCAAATTTTTTTAAATATCCTAACACATAATCATTCAGCAGGTAGGAATCATAAAGAAATAAACATCCCAGCAGCGCAAATATCCCCTAGATAACATTAAGCCAGCCTATCTGAAACAGTAGCAAGAAATTGACACTTGACACGAATGAATAACGACTCTAGATTAGTTTATTTCATCTAGGTTACCATATAATTGTGCAAACATTACTTTGTATATGACAAAGTAATGTTCACACAATTATATCACATAACATGACACATTTAAACATTACTAGAATGGGCTCATTTAGAGAACCCTTTAGTTACAGAGATAATAGTCATTAAATTCTTAATACATAAGAGAATAAAAATCATTAAACATTGTGAGTTCCAAATTTAGCACGTGTGTTTAAAGCATAGGATATCAATGCAGCCATTTTGAATAGTAAATTTAAATCTCCATCGACAGTTAAAAGCAAATACTCAGGCAGAAAACCCCAAAACAATTTTAAAGTTAATGAGATATTTTTCAATATATAAAAGGATAAAGGGAACTCTTGTATATCTATCTTTTTTGGCTATTTCATATTAAATTTAGTAAACAAACCATGTTCCAGCCATGTTTAGTTAAATATCAAATTAAAGTAATCTGTCAAATTAACTAATTATCAAATTAACTATTAAAATTAACTGTTTGATTAATTAAAATTAACTATTTACCTAAATAAATATAAATATTTAGTTAATTGTGACGATACCTTCACTAAAACCTTTTTTATGGCTCATAGTATATGTCATCAATCTTAATCTTTTAATGATCTGATAATTATCTTAATTTAAATAAAAGTTATTGTGTCTGTATGTATGCTACACATCTCCTCCTGAACCACTGCACTGATTTCAACCACACTTTGCACACTTTCTATTTAAGACAAGAGAACGTTCACCTTAACTTTTCCAAGCCCAAAAGGTACTTACAATTTCTGTTAATTAAAAATTAAGCAAGGCGTTTTTCCGCGATATGTTTGGAAAGCATTATCTCGCGAAACTATTTTTACACCTTATTAAATTTTTTTTTAAATTAGCATTTCAGTGACAAAAATTTCATTTCCATACAATTTGTTTCTCTCATTTTAAAATTTTTTCAAAATTAATTTTATACAGAATTCATAACAATATTCTTTACTGTTGAAGAACAAGAATAATACGAATATATATAGTTGCCAGAATACATTCACAGAATTCTGGACTAATGCTGAAAGAAAATTTTAAAAATAGACGATTAACAATTTATATCAGGACCAAATAATGGTTGATTTATTTTCATTCTTTAAATTAATGAATAATTAACTACTTAATTTAATTGTTTCTTTTACTTTAGTAATTGTTAACGAAATTTGAAGTACCTATATAACAAACAATAATTGATGGAGAAAACAGCTGTTTCGCTTGTTTCAATTGATATTCTGATTTTAATTAAAACCGTTTCAGATCAGAAAAGGAATTTGTGTATTATAATTTTTATACAATAGTACTTTTAAAACATTAAAAATATTAGACATGAAAGCATTTTAATCCGTAGCAAAGCCAGGTATATCAGCTTGTTTACCGTACAAAAAGTGGAAATGAATGCGGCTGATGGGAGCACATAACTAGTTTGTTATGATGAGGTGATGATACCCCTAATTGAAATTTTCTTTCTATCTTCAATCGTAACGGAGCTATGGGGAAAAGATAAATTGGAGGGGAATTGTGTGAACATCGCTTTTCAGCTCATAACTTCTAAGCAATTGTAGCTGTCAAAAACTTTTAATATAAGAGTTGTTCGTTATGGTTATGTTATAATTCCCCTAATTGAAAGTTTCTTTCTTTCTTCAATCGTAACAGAGTAGTGGGGAAATGATAAATTGGGGGGGGGGGGGGGGGAATGGAATATCGCTTTTCAGCTCATAGCTTCTAAGCAATTTTAGCCGACAAAAACTTTTAATATAAAAGTTGTTCGTTCTGATGAGGTGATAATTCGCCTAATTGCATTTTTTCCCTATCTTTAGTCGTAACAGAGCTATGGGGTAATTATAAAATGGGGAAGGGGATTGAAAGTGGCATTTTAGCTCATAACTTCTAAAAAATTGTAGCTATCAAAAAAATTTCAATGCAAAAGTTGTTTATTATAAAGAGGCAATAATTCGTCTATTTTGAGTTTTCATTCTATTGTCAATTGTAAAGGAATTATGGGGAAATGAAATTTTCAGTCTCCTACCATTTCCACCCCCTTTTAGCTGGTTAGACCATCTACAAACTCTGTCGATATTTTCACCGAACTTACAACAAATCCCTCGCCGGTTAAAATCTAATCAAAATTACTCTCATTGTCGTGTTCACAAGATAACATGGGCAAAAGCGTTATATATATACGTCTCTACTAATAATAAGGAAAAGAACATTTCGCCTTCTATTCTCATAAGGATTAGAGCTGCAAGAATGAAAGTGGATGGAAGAGACTGTAAATGACAAGAGCTTTCCAACAAGGGGCAACATGCATAGATCACAACGTACTTTAAGTTAGGGGGAGAGGAGGGGGAAGGTGGGAAAATCACATTTTATCTCATAACCTCTAAGAAATTGTAGCTATAGAAAAGGTTTAAATGCAAAAATTGTTCGTTATGATAAGGCAATAAGTCGCCTAATTTGAATGTTCTTTCTATTTTCAATTGTAAAGGAATTATGGGAAAATGAAAATTTCCACCTCCTTTCAGTTGGATAGCCCATCTAAGAACTCCACTGAGATTTTCACTATCCTTACAACATATCCCATGCTGGTTAAATTTACATCAAAATTACTCCAGTTATCGTGTTCACAAGATAACATGGGAGAAAGCGTTATATATATATATACTAGCTGATATACTCGGCGTAGCTCGGGATAAAAAATATTTTCCAGTTCAAGTATTTATAACACTTTCCGCGGGAGCGTCTTTCGTTAATTTTCGTTAATGAACTGATCCTCCTTAGTTTTAACTACCTGTCAAGAATCTCGTAGTCTTTCGCATTCCATTTTTCCCCTCCCCATCATTGCTACGGCAACAGCAGAAACTCTTTCATATCTTGTATTTTGACGTAGACTTACGTCTCTTCATAGTGGTCTAATGGTGTAAAATTTGGTGCGGGAAAGGAAAAAAATTATGACGCCTTTCGTGATATTTTTAAAAGCTTATAGTTCCGTAACCAAATAACATAGAGAGTTTTAGTTTCATTTAACAGATAAAGATTGACATTGAAGTTTGCAAAAATAATTTTAGAATTTGGAATTACGGTGTAGTCACAGTCGAGCTTAAAAGTTGGTGAAAATCACTGAAAATTTAATGACGTCACAGCGACCGACGCGCGCGCATGCAGACTGTCCAATTACATTTGGCAATTTATTCATCGATCTTAAGTTCAAGCGAAATATTACTCAAAAATTGTTGAATTACGTCGAAATTTCGTGGTAAAATTAAACGCTTATAGCTCCTCAACGAAATAGCATAGAGAGTTGATTTTAGATTCATGTAACAGACAAAGGTGAAGAGTGCAAAAAGAGTTTTAGAATTTGTGATTATGGTTTAGTCACAGTCGATTTGCAAAATTGGTGAAAATCACGAAGAATTTTGATGACGTCACAGCGACCGATGCGCGCGAACGCATCGGTTGTGAGCGGTATATTAACTGGATTTTAACATATCAATAATTAATTCATTTCAGATTAATTAATTCATTCAGATTAATTAATTCATTCAGATTAACTCGTATAACAGAGGAAGGTCGTAGAGCATAGGTCAAAGTCACATAGAGCTACTTCAGTCATAGTTGAGTAATCGATTAATTAACTGCCCTTAATTAATTATTTTAACAATTGTTGATTTAATTGAGCTGTCCTTTCCAACGATTTAATTGAGTTGAGTTGGATTTAGTTTCATTTAACTGAGGAAGGCTGTAGAGCATAGGTCATAGGTCAAAGTCCTGTTAGCAGACTGCCTTAGTCACATAGGACACGCTTAGACACAAAGGTCGCAGCTGAGTAAGTAAGTAATTCTATGTCCCTCAAATCCAGCGCCGTTTCTCGCAGAGACAGCCTCCCGTCGATTTTTTTTGCCATCGTATCAAAACAGATCCTCTTATCTTCAGGCGATTGATAAACGTTACGGGCCTCGTATTACGTGCAAATGAAAAGCAGAGTGGATGCCATCCCCGTTGGGGTGGATCGACGATCTTGGGTTTGCGTAACCGTTGTAGGTCGTTATAGGGTTTGTGAGTTGTTGTTGTTGTTGTTGATTGGTTGTTGATTGGTTGGTTGATTGTTGTTGTTTGCGTTTGGTTGTTGGTTGCGTTTACGTTGGTTACGTTTGGTTTACGTTGGTTGGTTGGTTTGGTTGGTTGGTTGTTGGT
>BGPR01020414.1:0-20414 GCA_013235015.1 Araneus ventricosus | reverse complement strand
GCTTTGAGGTACATTGGAGTCTCTAGCTTCTAATTCTCTCAAATTCAAATTTTCTAGATTAGATTTCAAAATTCCGGCTTTGAGGTGCTTTGGAGGTGCATTGAGTACGACTACCTGTGTGCCAAATTTCATGGCTGTAAGTGCGATAGATTCGTCTGGACATCGCATGCACGCACACAAACATTGCCTGGTTGATATCTAGAATTTGGTACACAGTCTTAAAACGCCGCCAAATCGCCAAAGCATTAACTTGACCGCTGCTCTTCATTGACGCCAAGTCGCCAAAGCTAATGAAAGTAATACTTGCATTAGATTTGGCGACTTGGCATCATTTTAAATGTGTGTACCAAGTTCTAGATTTCTGCCCATTGCCTTTTATAAGTATAGATAGATTAATTTTTTCAGTTCTGTGTTTTTGTTATAAAACAGAGTCGTTGGCAAGCAGCTATTAGAATTTTATACTATACTTTGACCCCCCAAGACCCTTCCAGATAGCAAAGAAGGTTGCGTAAAGGTTGCCATTTCACTTTCCATAGTCTGTCCACGAAAACATTTCCGCGCAAACAGTTTCGGAAACCATTGCCGTAAGGTTTATGTAGGAAAGTTTTTTATGAACTACCCTACCAACAAGGTTTGAATGACAAGTCCGTGAAAACATTTCCGCGTAAACCGTTTCGGAAACCATTTCAGCAAAATTGACGTACTAGAGCTTTTTATGAACCTCCTTGTCCCCTCTTGTGTATTCCTCTCCGGTATGGTGGTTAGTGTGCTTGCCTTTCAACTCTATGAACGCGGGTTCGATCTCCGGCTCGGAGGAATTTGAAGTTTTGTCACAATCTACAACGAAATTGTACAAGTAAGTTCAATTAAAAATTAGATTAATCAAATTTATTGAAATTAATAATCAAGATTTGATTTATTAAGAATCCTAATTGATCTAATTAATTGACATTCCAGATAGCTCTAAGTTGGTCTAAGATGACGTCAGAAGAAGGGGGATATAAAAAGGGGATTGGACCCCTCTGTAGGAGTACGGCTTTGAAGAGGGGGTGAAAAAAGGGCGTAGGAGTACGGCTTCTTAGGGGGAAGTGGGTTCTATTTTGTCCGCCGAAGGAAGGCTCTTAACGATCTTTTGAAAGGCCTGAAACAAACATGTAATAAAAGCTTGGGGAAATCTTACTGAGAACCTTACAGAAAACCTTGTTTCTTGTTGACTAGCGAACCTTTCCGTACATTACCGAAAGGATTACTTTTCCGTTAGCCGGGCGCAAATGTCGCCAATTGTGACCCAAGCGCAAGAATGTCGCCAATTGTGAACCAAACGCAAAAATGTCGCCAATTGTGAACCAAACGCGAGAATGTCGCCAATTGTGAACCAAACGCGAGCCAAGCCGCCGGGCGCAAATGTCGCCAAAATTTGGCGGAATTCTACATTATTTGTCGATGTTTCGCTTGCGCCCGGCTAACGGAAAAGTACCCCGAAATGTTTAACCCTTGTCATGGAAACCTTTGAGACAACCCGTTGCCCTTGCCGACGACAAGGTTTCCAAAACCTTTTAGACAAGCTTCCTTTGCTATATGGGTTCAACCCCCCACCATGTCTGGATTTCAACCAAAAAACTTATGGTAACCCTAAAGTTAGTCCACTGTACTTCAGGACACTCTTTTTCTTTTTTCAGGTTGCAGCAGTGTCATCGAAGACCGCAGGACTACGGAAGACCACGCCAAACACGGCGCCAAGCCAAAAACTGTCCGGCCATCAACTGCCGGAAAAGTCAACCAACAGAGATCGCCTTTTGTCCTGGATAGTCGCTGTCCTAACGAAGCTCTTCTCAATCCAGCAACCCTCGGAACATTCCTGAGCCAAAATGAAGCGGATACAGGACAAGTGAACGAAAGAGGCGATGGCGCAAGTTCCCCCAGGAAGTGTTGCATTTACCATGAGGGTGCGTAGAGTTAAATTTTTCAGTAGTTTGTGAAGTGGAATATTGCTGTGTTTATCTTAGGGGTCGTCCACAAATGATGTCACGCTTGGAGGGGCCGTCCACAAATGATGTCACGTTTGGAGGGGCCGTCCACAAATGATGTCACGCTTGGAGGGGCCGTCCACAAATGATGTGACGCTTGGAGGGGTCGTCTATAAATGATGTCAAGCTTGGAGGGGGGAGGGGGTTCGTGAAATTGTGACAGTTTGTGACAAGGGGGGAGGGGGTAACAAGAAGTGTGACATCACACATTTTGGTTAAAATAAAAACATTTAAAATTAGCAGATTAAATTTTGAAGTTATTTTGAAATTACCAGAATTTGAGGGTATTTTTTAATCGGGGCTAAAACAGCTTTCATGTGATTTTTTTCCCTCACTTATATTCCTTCCTTTTTGAAAAGGGCATTCAGGGTAGGTTCTGAGAATATGGTAGTAGCAGAAATTCTTCATCATTAGAAGCACCTCCCCCGTCACATCCTTGAAATGTCCAACAGAAGATACGTCTCCCCACCTGGGTGAGTGGTAGAACTGGTAGTGGCACAAACAGGTTGATCTTATTGAGGCGCTTTTTTTCAAAAAAATTCAATCTGTTTATGAGTATTTTGTGTTCGTAAAGTAAAGATAAGATTTAAAGCAAAATATATCAAATTCCAAAATACTACTGTTTTCAATTGCTCTTTTATATTAATATTTTATTACTATTGTATATTAATTAGGTTTTTCGTTGTAAACCTTAATCTTATTTCATACAAAATAAGTCCACATATAATCATTATTATTGTTATGCTCACAAATGTCATTAAAACACATAGTTAAAGTTTAAAAATAAAATTTGACATATGATCTATAACGTAGTGCTTTGTTTCTGAACTGCAAGTATATGTTTACGTAATATAGCGTGACATGTGACAAGAGGGGGAGGGAGTATGGTGAATTCTGACACTTTGTGACAAAGGGGGGGAAGGGGGATCGAAAATATTGAAAAAAAGTGTGACATCATTTATGGACAGCCCCTTAGTTTTTTTGCACCATCACGAGGGTTAACATAGGACGGACCGCGTGATTTCGAACCGCAGTCAGATGACGGGGACGACACTTGAGCTGGCTTCCCACTCTCTAAACTTCTGCGCCACACCAGTGGGAGAGCGTTTGGCCCATGATATCGGATTTAGCGTGAGCAGCGCCCACATTCACGGCAGCCGCCAATTTTTCTTGGCGTAATTTCATTTGCTGTCGCCAATTGCTGTTCTAGATGTGCAGTGCGCTTTTTATTGCTCTCTTGCGCATGCGTCACCTGGAAAGGAGAGATTGAGCACGCAATTCCTGCGGAATTTCAAGTGTGTACCGGACAATTTTTTTAACTTAAAAAAACATCGGCTGCTTTGTTTTCAGCATAGCAGGGAACTAGTAGCTACGCTTTTTCAATGAATGCAAGGAATCTAGATTTTTTTTTAAATTACGAAAACGAGAATTTCCGCATGCAATGTCTGCGGCATTTCAAGTGTGCACTGTCAAATTTTTTTAACTTAAAAAAAAAACATCAGCGGCTTCGCTTTCAGCATAGCAGAATACGCGTAGCTTCGCTTATTCATTGAGAAACGAAACACACAGAATAACACACACAGTACTGAACCGATATTCAAACCGAAGAATTCCAAAGAAAATTTATTGAAATTCGAATAAATCGGCCAATCACATCGAAGAGATGAACAAAACAGTCCAATCGAAACGAGGCGCAATATAGAGTGATGTGCAATATATATATATATAATAAATTATATAACGTAATATTATTCACACAATGAAATACAGAAAGCTAATAATATTAAAAACTATTACTATGAAAAAGCCAATATAGATATGGAATTCCAACAATCAAATGCCAATCGACCTTAGGAATCGATTATGTCACATTATTTCGAAATTTATAGGCGCCAACCTTCTGTGAGGGCCAATTGTTGGAAAAAGACAACAAATATAGGAGTAAATCTCCCAAATATATTAAGAAAAGAACGAGAGAATTAACTAAATGCTTACTGCTTCAAATTCATAGCAAAAATTGCCAAAAGCTAAATGCGAATTACAGTTCCGCATTTATTGTGAAAATATTTTAACTAAAATATGTTATATATACTGTATTAAATCATCATTAATAATTAAACTACTTATATATATATATATATATATATATATATATATATATATATATATTTTAAGAACATTATATTAACCTATTTTCATTTGATATTAACATTTAAATAATGATGTAATAATACATATTATTATTTGAAGACTATTTCTAATAATAGTGGCGCCTAGTACTAATGTTAAGATGTACTAAAACTCACTGAAATCAAAGGATATGAATATTCAAATTAATCAATTCTAGTGTACTATTCTTTTAAATGTGTTAATAATTTTTTGTTAATATAAGCAAGCTTGAGGCAAGTATAAGCAATTCATATATATAGGTCTCTTCATTTGTGGATTTCTGGGTGAGTTTTGACACCTTTTTCTTCGTTTTTGTTTTGCTTTGTTGGTTTCGGGGTTGGGTTTAATATGTTTTGTTTTTAATGGAATTGGGCTTTTGTTTTATTTTTATTTTTTTCAATTGCACTTGGGCTTTTTGCTTTGTTTCAAACTTTGGTTTTTGTTCGGTGTTCCGGGGAAACAAACTCTTTTTGGCATTATTGCTAGAGTTTTGTGTTCAGAAAACACCGAATTTTATGTTTACGCTCGTTCGGGATTTCCCTTGCTGATGACGCGTCCCGGACGTTGGCGTCTTGTTCCTTTTTATCGTTTTGGTTTTTCTTTTACAACGTGTTTTTAATGTTTTCTTTTATTAATGTATATATATGTTGCTTATACTTGTTTCCCACGACCAGCAAATTCGTAACAGATTTGCGATCCATCTTTCCACAGCTGCTGTTGGGTTTTCAAAAGAATTCCCTCACTTCGTGTCACCCTCCATAAGAAGACTTCAGCCTCCCGAACACCCCTCGTACGGTTTGAGACGCCCCGCTTCTCTGGAGTCATTTTGGCCTGCAGAAGACAGAAAGCGATTGACCAGTCGCCAAATGTTGCAGATGCGTCATAATCATCATCCAACAGGTAAGAAGTGATTTCTCTTTCTAACTTTGCGTTCAAGCAGTGGTGGGTTCGTCCATTAGAATTCCCTTCCCCTGAAATTATTTGAAAAGTTTGTTTTTGAGTTATTTTATTAAAAAATTCTATTAGGTTATTTTTTGGTATTGAAAAGTTCGACCATCAACGAAAATGGAGGAAAAGAAAAGCGAAAACGAAGAAAAAAGATAGAAAATACATCGATAAACACGAGTTGCCTTTATTAATATGTCTGAATAGTTCCATCCACTAAAATATTCCTGTTTTTGCTTCTTCTGTTTTGTTCTTTCGAATATAGATGGCGCCATGGGACTAGTGTCTCTTTTAAAAAAAATTGCTGATTTCTTTTTTTTAAGCGAAAGTTAGCGTGGGTTTTTGATTACGTGATGACATTTTTTTCTCTTTTATCTCTATTCTGGGCATGGTGTAAGTTTATATTTATGATGGCTACTTTTAAAATACCAGATGGCTGATATTATTCAATCAAGATACACAAGTCGGAGCTTCTCGGAAAACATCCCAAGCAAGCATCAAAATTCGGTCGCTGCGCACCAGCTAAGCGAGGCTTCGGAAGACGAAACCAATCTTTCCTCCCATTGAGTTTGGCGACGGCTTGAGCTACATTCGATGCATACCTTTGGCACAAGGCCAACTGTGTGTTGCTCGTTTTTTATCCCCCCCCCCACTCGAGGATGGCCTTCGCTTTCTTGATTATTTTTCTTTGCTCGATTCTCATTCTCTGTTATTGTTTAGAAACGGATTCGAAAACCCTCCTCGCTTTCGCGCATGCGCCGGGCGGAGGTATTTTCATCAAAATAGGGGGAAAGTGAAGAATGGAAGGGTGATGTTTGCATTTTACTGAGCGTGATCTAACAAAGAACTCCGGAAATGCGCTCATATGACTCATTGCCTGACACCCCTTTCCGGTGTAAAATCGTCCAAAAGTGGCAGTCTCGGAATCCGTTGCTGAACAGTATTTGGTTATGGTTTAGCTTTCACATTGCTCGTCTGCTTTAACCGTCTGATTCCTAAGGCCATTGAAATGAAGGGACCTCAAAATACGGGAACGTCCGAGTTCCTCTATCAAAGATAAGGGAAATTCACTTTCCCCCTTAGAAACCACAACGACAGCTCGCATTGTCCGAATTCTAAGAAAACTCCCCCTCTTCCCCCAAAACATCTGGGCGAGCCACTCTAACGAAGAAAGCTTGCGCCGCGGGTGTGAAATCAATCACACTTTAACGAAAGGGGATGGAAATTTCAGTGACATTCGGACAATTCGGGCGACCATCGTCTTTTGCTTGAAGGGACGTATGGGACGGTCCGGTATCGATAGAATTAATAAGCATTCTATTTCTTTCATTAGAAATCGCTTGTGGATAAAATATACGTCGATATTTTTGTAAAATGCAATTAAGATAATTTCAATTAAAATTTTTGGGCTATTTAGAAGTAAAACTGTTTTTTAAAAATTCTATTTTAAATGCATTATCTTTGAGGGGTTTTTATTATATTTTTTCATTTCTTTTTGCATCACTGCTTGCTTCTAAGTTGTCGAGACGCCACTGCTTTGAAGTGTTAACAAGTTCATGTTTTAACTTTCAGTTTTAAAAAATGAAAAATACCTGAGTAACTTTTCCCTGTTTCTTAAAATTTCAAATCTTATTCGGTTTGCATCAGTTTTTGGATCTGCCTGCACTTGAAGAGAGCTGCAACCTCAAAGTTCTGTTTGGAACAATAAGGCTTATCAGTGTTAGCCCCAGATAGCAAAGAAGGTTGCGGAAAGGTTGCCATTTCACTTTCCATAGGCCGTCCGCGAAAGTGTTTCCGCGCAAACCGTTTCTCAAACCATTTCCCCAAAAATTGACGAAGGAAAGCTTTTCATGAACTACCTCACCGACAAGGTTTCTACGACAAGTCCGCTTGAACCGTTTAGGAAACCATTCCCGCAAAAATTGACGTAGGAAAGCTTTTTATGAACTACCTCACCGACAAGGTTTGTACAAGTCCGAGAAAGCATTTCCTCTCAAACCGTTTAGGAAACCATTCCCTCAAAAATTGACGAAGGAAAGCTTTTTATGTAAATTTTATGAATTAAGCAAATTTATGGCTTTGCTTCCTAGAACTAAAAGTCTAATCAAAATTAACTAATAAATCGAGTCCAGGTGCCAGGAATAATTCCGAATCAAGTTGTCCTTTTAAAGAGTTTATTGATAACAAAAAGCTTAACGATAAGGATTAAATTTCTACTCATTAATCAAAGTTATTCCAAGATAAACACTTCGTGATTAATAATTACAAGAAGAAACATTCCGTAATTAATGTATTACAAGAATTCGGGTAAATTTCGTGAATCCAGCTGCAGCCTGAAAGCAGCCAACTGATCAAGACCAAGAATTAGACTGAAAAATTCCATGAATATGATGAATTCGGCAGCTATCCTGGAAGCAAAACGGTCGAGAGTAACATCAAACTTCGACTGACTTGTAATCTGGAACAAACATAATTAATATCCTTTTACAGCACACCACGTGGTTCTGACATCTGAGCTTAGAGAACACGTGCGCAAACCACGTTACTGCATCCATTTCCAACATTTTATGAACCACCTGTCCCATCGTGTGTAGCCCCGTCCGGTATAGTTGTTATTACGTTTGCCTTTCAACTCTATGAACGCGGGTTCGATCTCCGGCTCGGAGGAATGTGAAGTTTTGTCATAATCTGCTACGAAGTCGTACAAATAAGTTCAATTAAAAATTAGATTAATCAAATTAATAATTAAGCTTTGATTAATTAAGATTCCTAATTCATCTACTTAATTGGCATTCCAGATACGCTAAGTTGTAATAGTTGTACTAAGATGACGTCAGGAGAAGAGGAATAAAAAAGGGGGTTGGACCCCTCTGAAGAATTACGGCTTTGAAGCGGGGGGTGAAGAAAGGGGGGTAGCTGGACCCGTCTGTAGGAGTACGGCTTCGGAGGAGGGTTCTATTTTTTCCGCCGAAGGAGGGCTCTTAACAACCTTTTGAAAGGCCTGAAACAAGCTTGAGGAAAGCCTGAAACAAGCTTGTAATAAAAGCTCGGGGAAATCTTACTGAAAACCTTGTTTCTTGATGACTAGCGAACCTTTCCGCTACCTTGCCGAAAGGTTCAACCCTTGTCATGGAAACCTTTGTGACAACCCGTTACCCTTGCTGACGACAAGGTTTCCAAAACCTTTTCGACAAGCTTTCTTTGCTATCTGGGAGTGAGTCTGCTGACAATGTACTGGCTAGATGTTTGAGGAATATCTGTCTCCTCTATTTCTGGAATGGTCTGTTCAATACCACGGATTCCTGATTCTCACTGAGGTGTTGCCATCTTTATTACGCGCAGACTTAGAGATGTGTAAACTGTAGGTAACATGTCAAATGTAAGAAGTTATAGTTACAGTCGCGGGAAAAAAGGGTCCACCCAGCATTATTCCGCTGCTAATCATTGCTTCTTAAAAATAAAGATACCGTTTTACTGGAAATGACGCATACCAAAAGTTTCTAAAGTTTAAATTCTCTTAAGGGGTCATCTACATATTAAAAATGGCACTAACTTCGAAATTCTCAATGGCAACACCTTTTTTGAGGTCATAAATAAATTTCTCATGACAAAAAACCCCTGGATATTAATTTTGGTTAATATATCAGTAATAGATTGGAAGATATTTGACATTTTGTGTTCTCGACATACAAGGGGTCGTCTCCACATTTACTTACTAAAGTTCTCTGCCTGCCTTTAAATGTCGGTAGTAGCATTCTAAATTATTTCGCACTTTAAATGTTATTTTCAAAGTAATGTTCTACAATAGGTAAAACTTGATGCGTAAAAAAATAAAACGATTAATACTACACCACTGTAATTTATAAAGTTTTAATAATATATATAAATAGTTAAAATCTTTATATATTTAAGTTTGAAAATAAAGTGATGTAATGCAAATCCGGGAAATTCTGTAAAATACTCTTGATATACCAAATGCAGTAGAGTATTGACTCTGTGTGCTCTGTGAAGGCGTACGGAAGGATCACGCGGCGATTCGCACTGTACAGTGGCAAACAAGTTGAAGGTAAAAAGAAGATACCTGAGTGTGTTTCTACTAATTAAGGTGCTGTATTTATGCTTAAAGACGAATTCTAATGCTTCTTTTAAGTTAGAAATAAACATTAGCTTTGTTTCGGATTCGCAAATTGTTGTTGTTTCTTCATATTTTCGTGAAAAGTTTTCAGAAAATTAAAACATGATGTTCGTATTATCCGAAATTTCGGATTCCTGGGGCTCGTATTCCCAGGGTTCTACTGTAATTGAAAAAGGGAAATTGACTTGCAGGAGATCTTTACTACGGGGAATGAGGAGATATTCCTATCAAAGGGACCATTTCAAGAAAATAATTCGCGGTAGAATCCTCGGAAGCCCTGATTTCCGAAGCCCAGTTGAATTCGATTTATTAGGATTCGTGATTTTTAGTCTTTTTCGGCCCAATCTGTTTCTGTTGCTATAATTATAGTTTTATTTTAATATATTTGAGAAAATAAGATAAAATATGTGATTGAAAAGAGAGTAAAATATAGAATTTACGATTATTTTTCAATTCCTACTATTATTTCACACTCTCCCTATATATATTTATATATATATCTTGTTCAAATTTTGCAATCGATTTTAAACTAACTTCCCGATGAGCTGGAGACTTCAAACTTTAAACATAGCTCAGAACTAGATGACAATGCAATATTAATTCGCTTTCTTGTGTGTCTGTCTGTCTGTTTGTCTATCATTTCATATTTTGCATGGCGTATGTGCAGTACGTTTTTCATTATATCTCGAAAACTATTAACATTACAGACTTGGTTCTTGGGTATATGGATGGCCCATAGGATCATCGAAGCACTCCCATATTTTAGCCATATCTTTGCACATGCGCCGAACGTTTTTCATTATATCTCGAAAACTATTAACATTACAGATTTGGCGACTTGGCGATAAATTTGGCGACCTTGGTGACAAATTTGGCGACTATTTTGGCGACTTGGCGGCAAAGTTGGCGACTTTGGCGACAAAGGGAATTTTCAAGATTCAATCTTTAATAAAATACTTTTTATTCCTCCACTCAAGTTCAAATACATTTTTTAAAACTTGTAGTGGATGACACTTGATGTTAATACAGTTTTTTAAAATATTAATTCATTAATTAAATTTAATTAATTTCAGTTTTATATGGGAGAACAAAATTTCTAAATTAAAATTTTTCTTTGTTGACCTAAGTAGGAATTGACTTAAAAATTTTTTTTTTATATTACTTGTTTTCATTTAAGAGTGAGAAAAATGATATAAATAACAATCTTCTGAAAAGTTCTATTTTCCCTGTACTATTAATCTATTTGTCATAATTTTATTTAAGTGAGGATGTTTCGTCTTAAATTTTGGCGAGGTTATTAAATTAAGTCCAGGATAAAATCTGTTGATCGGAAGACAGGCTTGAATTTCTCGACGGATATCTGCTTCTGGGCCTGGCAGAACAGAACAAATTTCCTCTGCGCCAAGAATCACCGAGCTACCCAATGAGTTGAATGACATTGTGTGCCTTTGTCAAAAGGGGCACACTTATTTTCAGCCATATATTAGAACGATTAATTTAGTTATATACGTCTCGTTTTGAAGCAACACAGGGGCTATTTTGGGATGCTCGTCAATTTGATCTGTGGTCAGATGACGAAGGTGACGCCTGAGCTGGTACCTCCTCTCCAAGCTTCCGCACCACGCCAGCGGGAGAAACGTTTGACACCCTACGTCTAGTTTAGTTTGTATATGGCCGCATACACGACGACGCATTTTCGGTGGAATCGGGTTTCAAACCTGGAGCTGTCCTGCCCCGGGGCTGGGACCCCCTGTGTTCTAAGGGATCTCTTATTTTTGCGCACGTTCAATAGGAGGATGAATAGCAATTTTTAATGTAAAAGACGATTCTAACGAGAACATAACTTATAGAAGAATATTTAAACTAAAAGAAAATCCGAAATAATTTGTCGTAACTTATCATCTATATAAATATTTGTCGTGTACGGCCTCTTGAAAACGAGTTATTACTTCCTCTTATACGAAGTATACAAAGAGAAAGTATTGTAATCGTCAAAAAATTCGAACTCGAGATTTTGACGAATCTCCACGTTTTAGACTTCCCTCAGTCCGAAAAACACAATTTGGGAATTATGTCTGTCTGTCTGTGAACACCATAACTCGAAAACTATTAGAGCTACGGGGATGAAATTTGGTATGTGAACTTGACGCATAATTTGTAGGTTTCTATCAAATTTTGGACAAAATCCGTCTACGGAAAGTCTGCCTGTCTGTCTGTCCGCGGTCATGCGAACACTATAACTCAAAAACTTGAATAGCTAGATGGATAAAATTTGGTACACAGTTTTATCATCATGAATGTAGGTCCGTATAAAATTTTGGGCCAAATCCGTCAAAGGGTTGACTGTCTGTCGGTCTGTATAATTTACTTTTGAAAAGAATCCGTTATCTCCACGCGCATGCGTACTGGGAGCAATCTTCCGTGCACGCGAAAGGAACGGAATTTCATTACGGAGTAGCGAATTATGTCAGTTTGTCCTTGAGCCGGTAAGAGAGGAAAATCGTTACGTATCTCTTTGAATTTCATTCTTTGCCTTGATATTTTTCAATCACTATAATGAAAAACCTTCTGATAGTCATTGCATTCTGGAAAACAATAGGTTCGAATTTTTTTAGCCACGCGGGGGAAGGGGAAACGGCACCTTTTTTTGGGGAAGTATACAAGAAAGTTTAGGGGAGAACACTCTCGCTGGTTGGGGAAGTATACGCGAAAGTTTAGGGGAGAACACTTCAGCTGGTTTATCTATAGGATTTGGCAATATTTCTAGCAAATGATGGATGATGGGATTTCACTTTTCAAGCGCAAACGAACGAGAGCGATTTAGTTTAAGTCTTCTTTTCAATGTCAATCATGAATCTCAACCGTTCTGTTAAATATTATGAAACCACGAAAGAAGACTATTCCAGCGTACAAATGAATCAACTGATGAAAAAGAAAGCGTTCAGAAAGAAGGAAAGTGATTTGTTTCAATATTATCAGCGTGCTTGTCAGATTTAAGAATACGGTTCGGTCGCCAAAATTGAATTTCTTTTCGGCGATTATTCGCAAAATGTGCAAATCCTTAAACATTATTTCCTTTACTCTTGGCGAGCCTTTTAATGGTTGGCGCGATTATGGCGAGCTTAGCGATGAGACCGGATTGAGTTCTTAAGCACTACCATTTCCTTTGTTAATTTCATTTGAATGTTAAATTTGTTATCTAAATGCTTCCAAAATCAAGAAAAAGTCCTGTTTCAAGGCCATCATATTTATTCTGTGCTGATATAAGGAAAAGAAAATCAAAAAGCTCAAGCATAAATGTGTTTTTGCTTGGATGCACAGTGCCCACATTGTAGCGAGCGAAGTGAGCAGGGGCCAGAGTTCCCTAGTATATTTATAAATCGCTTTTTTATAAATACTTTCTTAAGTTAGCTTGAAAAATGTTACAGTTACTAGAAAAACGAAGCAATGATATTTTTTTCCACAGACAACCCCTTTGGAACATGTCCTTCTGGGGACCCTGGTGAAGACTACGCTCCATTTAGAGAGTTACTTGATTTGACACATGGCAGGCATTCAGAAAGCAGCCACGCATCGAACATGTTCGTAGGTAAGAGATTTCGGCTATTTGCCGGTTATTTAATAAAGTTTAGTATAACCACCTACTTTAATTCTTACAAAATTACTTTTAAATTTATATACAGTGGAATCTCCCTATAACGAAATCGCTTGGTTCCAGTTGAAAAATTCGCTATAGAGAAAATTTCGTTATACGGAGATTAGAGATTTTTGCAGTTATTTAAGTAAATGTTACAAACCTTTTAGTATGAGCGATAAGTTCAAAAATATTTAATTATGACTTTCAATTAAAAATGAAGTAATATTTATTATAAATTTGTTAATATTATACTAATTTTTATTACAAAATGCACAAAAGTGAAGACAATTCACCAATTTAGAGAATAATATGTACTAGTACGGATAAACATAAAATGCGCATTGTCACATCCATTTGCTGTTTCCACCCCAATTCTTCGAATCTTGACCCGTAGAAATGTCGCTCCCTCTGTAGAAACCCAGGTTCCCACAACTGCATTACCCTTCACGTAGCATTCTATTGTTATGTGTTATCGCTGGAATGAGCAATGCGAGTGGTTCCAGAAACAGGCACGTGTGAGCGATTTGTTTGCACAGAAATCAGCAACTTTCTTCAAAAATGACAAAAATCGAAAAGATAACGGTCTGAAAAACTTCGTTATAGGGAGACAACCACTTCGTTATATGGATAATATTTTGAATGTTATTTAACATTCCGATTAAAAATTTCGTTATAGGAAGAAATTCGCTGTATGGAGACTTCGTTGTAGGGAGATTCTACTGTAATTTGAAATGCTAATTTCTAAAAAACATCCGAAGTTTATTTATCATTTTAAGTTTTCGGTTGCGAAGTTACGGATCGAAGGTACAGCCATTCTGTCAGTCGCCATTAAAACCCCTTCAGACCTGGTGTCCGGTATACCGGACATCAACTTTGAACTGCTCCTATTAATTCAATAATTGACAAAACTACATGCTGTTTTTTTTATTTGATTCTCGATTTTCTTATGAATATGATCGTTGCAAGAATTTTTCTTTTCGGGCATGGAATGATTTCATTTTTTTAGTTTTTTGAAAAAAAATTGAGAAAATCATCGTTCTTCCTAAAATGGAGCTCGATGGTGAATTTTGTTTTTCAAGTAATTTCTTGTTTTTAATCCTTTTTTCACCATTTAAAAGGCTTCTACAATATTTTATTACCCTTTGACAACCATTTTAAAGTGAAATTTGTGTGATTTTGTGTCTTTTTTATTTGAAATATCCGGTTTTGTCCGGATGCCGGACATGGGGTAACTTCTTTAATTTTTCATCTAGAGGCTTGAAATTTCATTTATGCTTTAATCTTTGCAGTAGTACACAGTACTCCAAAGGAAAAAATTCTAACTCAATTATTTCTTAATTCCGACTGAAGGGGAAAGTTTTTTTAAAAATTAAAATTGCGGGTTTTTTTTTGAAAACGTAATATCTTAACATTCCTTCCGAATCGCATGAGGTCATTATTAATTGAATTTGTAGGGTTATACCAAAAATACTCAACAAATATACCAAACAATTTTATTCCATCACAACTGATACTGGGCACTGATACGAGGGACGTTCCGAAAGTAGATTTCGCCATGCTTTTTCACAAGAAAGCTTTATTAGAAACAGAAGCATACAATGGCATAACAAAATACAAACTTTTGGCAATTTCTCTACATATTCTCCACTATTGATACATTTGTCGTACCGTAAAATCAATTTCAAGAAACCATCCTGGTAGAAATAGGTGCCCAGAGAGCGAAGGAAATTCTTCACAGCCGGCCGCACCTCTTCATAACTTTGGAAGCGACGTCCCTATAGTGCTCACTTCATTGCAGGAAATTGATGGGGCGAGATCGGGGCTGTAGGCCGGGTGATATATCTCCCATCCCAGGGGGACGAATGTTTTCTTTTGTGTCCCTTGCTGTATGGTGTCTTGCATTATCGTCTAATAACAAAACCCCTTGACTCAAGAGTCCTGATCTCTTGCGTAGAATAGGTAGATTCACCTATTATGGTGAGGCTGTCGCAATAGGTTGACCACCTTCAATTTGGTGAGGTGTCACAATAGGTTTACCACTTTAATTTGGTGAGGTGTCGCAATAGGTTGACCACCTTCAATTTGGTGAGGATGTGGCGATAGGTTGACCACCTTCAATTTGGTGAGGGTGTCGCAATAGGTCGACCATCTTCAATTTGGTGAAGGTGTGGTAATAGGTTGATCACCTTCAATTTGGTGAGAGTGTCACAATAGGTTGACCACCTTCAATTTGGTGAGGGTGTGGTAATAGGTTGATCACCTTCAATTTAGTGAGGGTGTCGCAATAGCATGCAGAATGGATTCCGGCTTCATCATTCAGATATCTGCGCATGCGGGGAAAAGGGAGACCCTCTCCACTACACAACTTCTTGTCACATGACGTTATCTTATCATTTTACAAAACCGCGTGCAGAAAATCCTCAACTCTGGCGGAAAAGCGTACTTTCAAATAAACTATCAAGAATACATATAGCTAAACTCATATCTTTCCTCACTGAAAATGAGAACCTCATAAATCAGGCACCGAACGCAACCAGTTCATCCGATTCCGACCCAGATTTCTCTCCTCCACCAAGACCTCGGACTTATGGACTAAGACTCTCTAGAGGTTCAATACCGAGGACCATAATCAGTCCTCCTACAAGTATATGGATGCAGCGAACTTTTGTGACCTGTCTTAAAATTCTTTTTGCTTCTCGAGTCTTTTTTTCATTTGTAAATACACATTTCTCATCGTTTTTCATAATTTTCACATGCTTTTCGTCGATATCGAAACATTGTATGTAAACTGTTTTTTCGTTCAATAAAATTTCTCCGCACACTCATCCAAACTACAAATCGGAGATTTTTATCTCTGGAGTCAGAGGTGTGTCGTAGTGTAATATAAAGCATTGATGGTCCCTGAAGTTAGGAAATCAATCAAAATGACATCCTTAACGTCCTAGAACACTGTCAGCATAACCTGTCTTGCGGAGTGTGTGAATTTTTCCGTTACAGGTGGGCTGGGAAGCTTCCCCGTCATTGAGGTGGTCTGGGTATCGGGGTAAAGTTGTTCACCCATGTCTCATGTATGCCTGTGACGAAGTTGTTCACCCATGTCTCATGTGTGCCTGTGACGATCCTAAAAAGAAAGTCATTTCTCTCCCTCTGGTACCGCATCAAATGTTCGAGGCTTATTGCCAATCTTGCAGTCTTGTGATCAGGGTGCCAAAGAACATCAAGAAAAAACCTACCGGCCTACAACCCCGATCTTACTCCATCAGACTCTCACCTTTTTGCTGCAATGAAGTCAACACTATCGGAACGTCACTTCCGAAGCAATGAAGAGGTGCAGAAGGCTGTGAAGAAATTCCTTCGCTCACTGGGCACCGATTTTTACCAGGATGGTTTCTTGACAAAACGTGAGCATAAGCATGTGGTTACAGTTTATAAATAAATATTTACGCATGATAAAACAACGGCTAGAGAACTGTTGCCGGTCAGTAACTCCAGCGAGATTTCAGTCGATAAGATTCGAAACCACAGGTGGCTAGAAATTCTATCCATGTTCCATGTTGCGATTTCTGTTCGCGAGTGTTCTTTTGAATCAATAAGGTATTCAGATAATTTTATATAACAGAAAAATTTGAAACATGTTTTTTATGGTCTCGGTTAAATATTTAAAAAAATTGTCTTGCATATATCTTTTTTCTTTTTCTAGGGATTTGTAATCATTTATCCATATGTGTTTTTCAACATCAGGGGCACTTTTTAAATTAATTGTACAGTGCACTCCCGATTATCCGGGTTAATCACCGAGAGTGGTCGCACGGACAATAGAAAAACACGGATAATCCGAAAACTCCTTTTTATTAAAGAAAAAATCAACATCAGAATAAAAATATAAAAATTACTTACACTTGCATGCTATATAACATCAAACTAGGAATTTTCCTTTTAACATTCACTGCTTTAAAAAATCCGTTATACGTCTTTGCTTCTGCTGTTTGTTCATCTCTTGTCGTATATCGGCACATATTTTACGAACCGCAGTAATGTCACCGTAATCAAATCCTCTTCGTCCCATATAATCGAAGAAAGTTTCCACAGATTGTGGAGAAGCAGAATGAGAAATTGTATTTCCCTCATTTAGTACATCTTCTGCATCAGTACTAGCTGATTCTCCATTATCAAGTTTTTGAAGGATTTGTAATTTTTGTTTAACATTTAAAACGTTTCGTTCTCGTTTCACACCACTCATTCTTACCAGTAAAAAATCTCACGCTACCAACTGAGGATAAACAAGACGCAAAAACTAAAGGAACACGTGCGAAAGTGAAAGAGGACAAGAAGTTAAAGAATAGCGTGTCAGGGAGAAGCGTGTTCGTACTAGAATGAGCTAGCAGGAAGTGTATTGTAATGTCTTGGCCTAGGTGTGACCAAATAAATTCAAGCTTAGGTTGACCTAAGTACTTTTATTAATACAGCAATAATTAAGAGACACTTCTCGCAGAGAAGTCTGGATTAAACATGATTATTTACAAAGTCAATAAATAACATCATAGTTCTAAAACGTCAAAGTTCCATGGGCAATTCGTCCATAAAGAATAGTAATTCACAGGATGGATAGCTTTCACCTATCAACGTGATACCGAACCACGAGACTACAGGCGTGCTCGCAAGTTGTTGAGCCGAGAGTTCGGGGAATGCTGATTCCTCGGGGTTGCTTACTAAAGTCCGAATTAATTCGGGACTTTAAATCCGAGCTGATCACACAGCTCTCTTCGGTGCTCTGGAGCCTGGAAACTCAGTTCGAGACTCCTAGTCAGTTTCTCCGTCCGTCCGTTCCATTCTCTCCTCGAACATTCCATTTTATTCACCCCTTCAAGGAGTGGAGTTTTATTTTTAACCATTTACAAATATTATAGTTGGAAATATTTTTTATCTGTTGCTGTACCAATGAGACAATGAAATCATGGCTAAGTATTTCGTTTGCTTGAGTTTGTGAGAAAGTCAAGAGAATACATAACTAACCATTATTGAAAGTAAATGAGATAAAATAAATTTGTTTAAAGTTGTTTTACTTTGGAGCAAAAAACTTGTGAAGGTTACGTTAGAAATTACACTGCTAAACTTGTGTGAGCATAAATCTAATATTCATAAATTTCCATAGGCTAATTGAGATTTGCAATAATTACAGATTTGTCTTGCTGGTTTATGACAGAAAGATGTTTTAATTAAAGGGCATTAGGGGATAATGGCCTTTGTTACTAAAAATCCCATCTCATCACAGCTCGGTCAATCAATCCATCAGAAAACATCTTGGTAAACAACATTCCATGAGAAGTATTTTTCGTTGTTTAACAATTTTCCTTATACTTCGGATGTATTTGTGTAAATTTTAACGTTGCCAAAAAACATTATCAAATTATATCATCACGATTGTAATAAATAAGCAGATGCACCTTGGCGTACAAACTATATCTTATATTAATTCTTTCTATGATAACCCTATATATACCCCTTGCTCCCCGGTCACTACGCCATTGCGGTAATCTTAATTCTTTCTACGGTAAACCTATATATAACTCTTGCTCCCCGGTCACTACGCCATTGGTGGTAATCTTAATTCTTTTCTACGGTAAACCTATATACCTTCTTGCTCCCCGGTCACTACGCCATTGCGGTAATCTTAATTTTCACGGTAAACCTATATATACCCCCTTCTTGCTCCCCGGTCACTACGCCATTGCGGTAATCTTAATTCTTTCTACGGTAAACCTATATATACCCCTTGCTCCCCGGTCACTACATGCCATTGCGGTAATCTTAATTTTCTACGGTAAACCCATATATACCCTTGCTCCCCGGTCACTACGCCATTGCGGTAATCTTAATTCTTTTCACGGTAAACCCATATATTATTCCCTTTGCTCCCCGGTCACTACGCCATTGGTGGTAATCTTAATTCTTTCTACGGTAAACCTATATACCCCTGCTCCCCCGGTCACTACGCCATTGCGGTAATCTTAATTCTTTCTACGGTAAACTCCATATATACCACCCCTTGCTCCCCGGTCACTACACAGTAATCTTAATTCTTTTCATTTGGTAAACCTATATACCCCTTGCTCCCCGGTCACTACGCCATTGCGGTAATCTTAATTTTCACGGTAAACCTATATATACCCCCTTGCTCCCCTGTGGTCACTACGCCACTGCGGTAATTTTAATTCTTCCTATGTGGTGTCTTTCAGAAGACCACCGACCCAGGTCACAAGATCCCAGTGTATCGAAAAGTCGACCGGCTGGTAGACCAGTTTCAAGAATCTTCCGAAGTTCGAGCGTGCCGTGAACAAAGAGCCCGGAGTGCACCTGCCAGGAGATCTGGCCGGTCCCATGCAGAAGGGTTGAGGGTAGAAGGGCACGCACCTTACCGCCTGAAATCGGTGGTGGCGTACCGGAGCTACTCAACACCAAGCTGGAGAATCTGTTCAGGTCATCTCCAAGAAGAAGTACTGCGGCAATAGTCATCGACGCGGCCAGTCACGGTTTGGTGGATGAGAGGCTGGCGGAGTTGCATGACGAGGATGCCGCCTGTTTCAAGAAACACGCCAAGGAGACACGGTTTTCTTTTTTTTTATTATAACCTTTATTCAACTTACCTTTATGCCTTTTCTGACAGGATGTGACGCCACATAGAAATCTCTCGAATGTTCTCTAAAATTCCCGTTCCTCAGTTGAGATAGGACCATAATTTTGAATTCTTTTCTAGAAGCTTCGTTTTGTACAAGGTTGGGGGTTCATTGGCCTGGCTTCTAGTAAAGCTCTGTAACCTCTCTTCTTTCTTGTCATAAGATTAGCATGTCAGGGAAACAACTTTTTTTACAGCTTCGTAACACTACTGCAGATAGTTAACTACAATTTGGACAGAAATATGCGATTTTGGTTCCTTCGTACAAATTCCATCTGTCAAAGTCGATGCATTTTTTTATAAGCTTTATTCAACTTGCGTAAGTCGTGTCCTCAAATCTTGAGATCGATTTCTTATCCACTTCCAGTCGAGCTACAGCTTGAATTTGGCACAGTTGGTGGGCTTTGGAGACAATACAATATTATGCAAAAAAATTTGCAATCTATAAATTCGCTTTAAACCTAACAAATTTATATTAAAAAATTTTAGCCCTATATTTGGGCGATAAAGTTTGAAGGTGGTAACCTCGCGTTACGTAGGGCTGTATAACACCACGAAGCCAACAGAATACGCTATACCTCCGTGGCGCTGCAGCGAGGAATGACGTAATACTCAGATGTTTTACGCGTCTTGGGTTTACTTTCATTGGGAATTCGCCAACAACCAGATTTTTTTATTTCGTGTGTGCGGCAACGTTTCGCACTCAAAGCAAAAAAAGAGAAAGCTGTGTAGATCGATTCTCTTTTTTTCTATTACATTGTTGATAATAATTGTAAGTTATCACGTAATATATTACGGGTAGCAATACGTAACTGAACGAAGTACATC
>BGPR01020413.1:0-27900 GCA_013235015.1 Araneus ventricosus | reverse complement strand
CCGCGCCTGCTCCAAGAAAGTTGCGCGCAACAAATAGTTTGGTCCAAAATTTCCTCCAAGGAAAAACTGGCTTATTTTTCCGATTGCAAGCGATTACTGCAGCACATTGTCTGCACATTCTGCATGAATTTGTGGAGGCACATAGTTTGTAGTAATCTAGGAACACCTCCTGGTTCGTGGAAAACGGTGCTTTGCAACATTGACTTCCAATGATCATGCGATTTCTTCAGGATACTGAATACATGCAGGAAGCTGCATAGTTGACCTCTTTATTCACCAGATTTTAGTCCCTGTGATTTCTTTCTATGGACTCACATGAAAGAACAGGTATATTGCAACAATCAACAAACATTTCCGGTTCTAGAGCATCATAACTCTGTTCTATGTGAGGCGGAGATGTTTGCACGGGTTCCTGCAGATTGTGTTCTGAAATCAAGTGAATAGTATGGAATTATACACATCTTATACGATTTATGTACATGCAGGTAGCATTCAATAAAAAAAAATTAAAATTGTCGTCTGACGTGTTGAATGTCTGTGAGTATTAAGTACAATATGATGAATCGAATTAAGTTCAATGAATGTTTTTTCAATATAGTTTTAAAAAAGAAATATGTTCGAAGTTCTACAATGGACTCCATTGCGCCTTTAAAGGAAGGAGAAATAACTTCTTCATCATCATTTTAATTAGAGCGAGAAAATTTGTCTTCTATGCATCAATTGTGAATAATTTCGAAATCATGATATCGTTACCACAGTTCACGTACTAGAAAGAGGAAACTTTTACATTTTAGAACGGGGATGAACGACGTATAACCGAAGTTTTACGTCGTATAAACGAAGTGCATTATCATTACAATGGATACGAATGAATTGGGATTATGATAAGACGACGTATAAATGAGAAACGTATGAACGGTGGTTTACTCTATTTTGAAAATTTACTTGGAGGGGGAGATTTATTCTTTTCCGAAGCACGATGCTGAAAATAGCGCATTTCCATCATCGCTCTATTATTTTTAACTAACTTTTCAAATGAACTAATTATTGTTGTGACACTCTGTATGTTAGATAATGGATAGAAAAATTAGATATTTATGCAGACTACAGTACTCTTGAAAATTATTAGAATGCTTCAGAAAATGTTACACTTTTTATCACAGAAAATTAATTTATTTTTATATCTCAAATATATTAATTTTATTATTAATTCAATCGTATCCATTAGAAAAACTTCAAATAACTCAAACTCTATCGCAAAATAAGTCAGAATTTAAAAATTTTCTTATAACTCTAAATAATGTATTGTTCAAAAACTTACAACGGAACAAATAACATAAAAATTTTAAAAAATACAATATTGGTGCTTAATGTTTATATGGGCCTTGTTTGGCTTCAATCACTGCTTTCAGGTTTTAATTCAGGCTAAGAAGCAGTTTCTGCGTTGTCTCCTGGTTGATACTGCGCCATTCACTTTTGATCCTCTCAAAAATTGACTTTTATTTGTTCTATCTTCGAAAGGGAATTTATGATTCAAAACTGATCATAAATTTTAGCTAGGATTAAGGTATGGTCTTCTTGGTGGCCACTCCATTATCTTAATATTGTTTACTGAGAAATAATCTTTGGAAATCTTTGACGTGTGTTTTATGTCATTATCTCTCAGACGTCGACACACGCTAAAATTTCTGATGGATTTCTTCAGATTTTGGGAAATCCCAGCTAAACAAAATATGCAGAAAATTTTTTTTGAAGTTTTTAAAAAATATTCTTGCAGATGTTTTGAAGACAGAACAAATTTGGATTTTTTCTTCAATTTAATCTGCATAAAATCTGCAAAAAATTTCTTATTATATATTTCACTAAATATTCTGGAGATTTTTGTAAGACAGAAAGAAATCTGCATTTTGTCTTCAATTCAATTTGCAGTTATTTAGCATATTTTCACAACATTTAACTCGATCAATATTCTGATGATTTTTAGAAGATTTAACTGCAATCTTACAATATCTGCATTTCTCTAAATACATATTTTGCACCATATTCTCTAATATTACAGCTTTATTTTCCAAAGGATATAAAACAAAATTAGAATGTAATTATCATTATTGTTTAATTTTACAGCAGACAGGAATTTCATCAGTTCCTTTTTCAATTAGTGATATCGACCATTTAATTGTATAGAAAAGGAATAGAATTGCAGAAAAAATCTCCCAATCGAAAATTGTCTTAAGCACTAAAATTGACACTGAAAAAATTAATTCTAAATTAATCTTTAAAATAAATATTTAAGGTTCGACCATTTTAAACTTTTCCCCCATAATTTAATTATCCTCCAATTAGTTTTCCAACTGCCTTTCTGACTAGCTATTTTCCTCCGAAAAGAAGGGAAAAGTGGAGTTTGCGCCCTTTGGATAGAGAGAAGGCTTATCAGAAAGAAAAAGGTGAAAACGAATTCATTGAAACAGAGAATCTAAATTATTGAGCACAAATATTACTAATCTCGTCTATTACTCATCTCTACGACTTTGAAACACGAGTTCTGACCATGGTTTATTTTTACACCACTAAATGTCGCCTCTAGAGCTATGTTGAGGTTAAAACTGAAATAGATTATTTTACCCCCATCTTGTGTTGTCCAGTGTGGTCATGTGGTTAGTGCTCTTGCCCGCCACCTCTGTGAACGCGGGCTCGAATCCCGGCCAGATTGAGCTTCAAGTTTTGTCACAATCTGCATCGACATTGTACAAGTAAGTTGAATCATAAATCAGATTAATTAAATTAATGGAAATTAATAATTAAGCCTTGACTGCAGAAAATCCGAATGTATTTGGAACATAGTTTTCTTCGGATATTCTACATTTTTTCTGCAGAAAATCTGAAGTAATCATGTTCCAAATACCTTCAGATTTTTGTTAAAGATTTTCTGTAGATTTTTTTTAGCTGGGATGATATCAAGGTACATACTTATAGTCATTTTTCCACTGATCATCACAATTTTACCAAAACCTTTAAAAGAAAATAAACTCATACCATCACGTTTCCGCCTCAATTTTTTTCTGTGTAGAATATTCACCAATTTAACTCTAACGATACGGGACCCTCCCATAAATCCCTTCAAACAAAAGACGATAGCCGTCCGAAATGTCCGAATGTCACTGTGAAATTTCCACCCCCTTTCGTTAAGTGTGATTGTTTTGACACCCGCGGAGCGTGCTTTCTTCGTTAGAGTGGCTCGCCCAGATGTGTTTGGTGAAGAGGGGAGTTTTTTTTACAATTCGGACAATGCCAGCTGTCATTGTGGTTTTTTGAGGGGAAAAGTGAATTTCCCTTATTTTTGATAGAGGAGCTCGGTCGTTCCCGTATTTTGAGGACCCTTTATTTCAATGGCCTTAGGTATCAGAGTGTTAAGAACCTCACCTGAACGTCCTCACACTCTTTTACCTTTTTCTCTTATCCCAAAAGATCATATTTGCTTTGTATGACCATAAAAGACTGTACCAGAATTATGAAACCTTCGAAATATGCTCTTTAGCAAAAGCCAAGTGCATAATCATGTTTTGTATTGAGATTCTATGGTCTTTTTTCTTTGGATACAGCTTATAAACCCTGAGTTTTTGATTATAAGGCAAACTGCTAGAGATGACACATTCAATTTCAAGTTTTTCACAAATTTTTTAACGATATGTCTTTCTTTTTCCGTGCAAATCTTACATTCATAGAGTCTTCTCTTGTAGTTGTTTTCAGTTTTCTGTCATGCCCTCTCTTGTTTCCGATGGATCCTGTCATCTCTGGGACAGATAGTCGATACCCAACATCGATAATTTATACCTTTTTGCTTGTTTTTCATAAGATACCCCAGCCTTTCGATCTTCATTTTTCGGTGGCGAATTCTTTTACCTCTTGTGCATAACTCTTGTCTTGACTGCTTCATAGGCCAAAAAAATTAATTAATTTGTTAAAATTATTAAAATTTATCAAAATAAAAACTCCAATTCGTACTCACTTAAATGTAACCTTCGTCATCAGTCGTCTGAATAATTTTGAACAGCTAGAATATGCTGTTTAAAACAATAATTCTTTCTAAGAAACAGTGACATTTAATGAAATAATTAAAACTCACATGTATTTATAGAGGACAAAATGAGATACTAGAAAATCAAAACAAAATAGCAAACTCTCAAGTTTTCAAAATTTTATGAACAAATGATGAAATTTTTACAGTCCGTTCTGATAATTTTGAACACCACTGTATTTACTAAAACTTTTTCAGCAAATTCCACACATTTTACAAGGTCAAAATATATTCCTAAACCAATCATTACTTTACTTTCACACCCGTATGAAGCTCTATCCATGATCATATAAATTTAAGACCTGACATGAAAGTAGTCACATCTTATCGCCACGAGGTTTAAAATTTGTAGATTGTTTTACTATTTTGTCCTATTGTATAATTGCAGTTTGACAAAACTTACTGCGAATGATGGGAGGCAGGAAAGACAGGCAGTTCAAGCGCAAAACAAATTTATCTTACAGTAACTTTAAGGGAAGGATACCACATTCCTTGTGTCTTTTAAACACCCATCTTTAAAAAAATCGGATTCCATCCAGTAGTAATCTAAAAGCTAAATCTTTAGACATAGAATTTATCTCATATCTTATAACTCAAACTTATCATGGTTAAACGTTTTATTGCACTCTAGCGACCACACAATTCATCAAGTTTTAGTATTAAATCTGATGCCTTTAATTTACTTCCAACACTACACAGCTACAACTCTGATGTACAGATCTCCTTTGTCCTTTGTTTGGGACATTTCGGGCTATGTTTGGCGTAATTCTAGCTTCTTACAGAAAAATTTCCCAATTATTATTTTGAATCCATTTCGAATAGTTCTTAGCCCTTGAAAAAGTGGACTAGAATGGATTCCTTGTTTGTTGTTGGTTTATTCGATTACCTCTGAGTTTATTTTACATTTTTTGGCTATCTTTGTATGGTCTTGATTTCTATTGTTCTCTGTTTTATGTTTTGCTGCTACAATTCCGCGTTACATAAACATTGTGTACATTTTATCTAATTTTTTCTAAATTTTATTCTATAAATTTTATTGTTTATAAATAAAAATAACTTTTGTTGTATTTTTGCTGTTCTTGTTTAAAGTTTAAGTTAAGATTTCTTTTCTAAATTTATTCTAATTTTTCTAGTTGATTGTTTCTAACTCTTAACGTGTCATTGAATTACACCAATTAGCGTTGCAGACATCTTATTCATAGGCAGCCTCAATTTTCTTTTTTCGGGGCGCTCTTGAAGTTGTTGCATTTAAGCTTATAAAGCATTAAGCATATTAGAGCAGTTCATTTATAAACAAATGACAAGGTCTGCTAAATTATGTACTCTCATCGCCATCAGTCGTATTTTCTGCAGTCAGATTCGATTAAAGCCGAAGATATTTTCTCTTCCTCTGCGTCTCATTCACTTACAGTGATTCGATTATATTAGCTTCTTTCTTTCAGGCATTCTGAGTGGGATTCTATCGCTTATTTGGTTTCAAAACAAATTCGTTTCATTCGATAATTCAATTACAAAATTGAAACTCTAGTGATGAGAGACTTAGTTTGTTACTCTTTGAAGTCATTATGCAATTCGAAAATTCTAAATGCAGACATCAAAGATTCATTTTTTACAATTTTTGGCTCATGAAAATCGGATAAACGAATGCGAAAGAAGTATTCATTTCTCTACAACGAAGCAATTTTTCTAACTTAATAAAACAAATACTTGAAATGTCTCTATTGAACATTTGATATTTTTTCAGCTCTTGAAATAGATACTTCCCATACTTTTATTCAGCTGAGCTAACTTGAACCTCCTATTTCATATTCAAAAAGCATTTATTTAATGGATAGATTTTCATTAGGTTAAATCATAAGAAAATATCTGAAGAACTTTCTGAAAAACGCTATTATTAAGAACTTGTGCCGATCCTGAATTCCTCCAGATGGCGCCCCTCTTGGAACTATTTCAATAAATAGAGATTCGTTGCTACCCAATTCACGCAAGATGCACGAGGCAGCGGACTAGTCATGTCGTGTCATGCCCTAGTTAACTGAATTTTATCTATTTTGCGCTTAATTAATATTTTACTAGCACTTTCTTAATGTTTTAATAAATGTTGTTGAATTATTATACCTAAAGTGTTTGGTCAATTTTCTTGAGTATATGGATACAATCTTTTTCATAATCAAGCATCTATAATCTGAAAATAATAACTTATTTCTGGAGTTTTTAAAACGAATTTGTACCCACCATTTGTTTACATTACTAGCTTTGTTGCACACTATTAGATTTTCAACTATATACTTTCCATAGTTTTATCTGCTTAAATTAATTCAATTCCTTCATTCCATATTACAAAAAGCTTGTTTTTATCGACTGTATTATTTCAGATAAAAATGCAAAAATCTATAAGTCTTTCTGAAAACAAATTAGCAGGAACTGAGAATAAATGCAGACTGATTATAAAAGATATTTGATCCGTAGAGAGTGTACCGTTTGCGGGAACGAAATAAAATTTTGAATGCTTGTATTCTACGGTATGCGCTAAAGAATAATGTGAAAAACAATAGTCCAATTCTCACAGTTATGGTTACAGGTGCAAAATTTCGAAAGTTTAAAAAGGCAATATTTCTTTTTTTCATTACAACGTGTTCCTCATAGTAAAAAACTTAAAATGGAATTGGAATGGTATTTTTAGCGCGAAAAATTGTGGCGATTGGGAAAACATGTAGAAGAGAGAAAACGGTATGCTGGCTAGGGCGTCAAATATCTGCAAAGTGCTTTATAATCTCCTGTACGGGAAAGCGGGGTAGAACCGGGCAGCTAAGGTTGGAAGGCCTCTTGGATCTAAAATATTCTGCATGTCGAGCTTGTCAAATTTTATTATAATATTCATTGTTTATCGTAGTACAATATATATTTCAAGAAAAGTTATAGTTTTACTGCATTTTTAACAATGATATTTTTATAGAAAAAGTTATACCACCCGGGCATAATTTTTAACGTTATGGGAAATTAAAAAAACTCGATTTTCAGCGGAAAAGTTGCAATCATTTTTATTTTACATGACAATTTAAGAAAATAGGTTACACAATTCACATGTAAAGCAGATGTCTTCTTCCTCCGCGCCACTGCAGCTTTTTATGTGCACAGCTAAGACAGATTTTACTTTCGGTTAAACTCTTCTTCTTTATTTAAATTCGAAAATACATCATTAAAATATAAACAATCAACGTCTTATGCGTTTTCTTACGCCACTCGGAGTAACCGGTTTTACCCCTAGTGCAGAAGTTATAAAAAACGATATAGAACCGCGCAATTATTGGAGTAAATCCTTATTGTTTGATAGGGATGTTTAATACTTGGTAAACGTATATCAAGCTGGAATAAATATAGTTTTCATAACTGTAATGATTTTTAAGTAGGGACAGTTTAAAATAAAACGAAAATCAGAGGGTTGACTTCTCAAAACAAATAAACCTTCACAGATGCACTGAATTCAGCAGCTACAACACGCCACTATGACTGTTCCTTTCTCTTGATTCGTAGAGTGTAATCTGTCTGCTAGAATGGAAAAATAATATCGCCAGAATCAAAGGTACCCGGTTTTAGCCCACTCCCCTCTGAGTATTTCTACAGTTTTTAAAACAAACGTACAATTTTACGGTTCAAGGAAGTCTTGGAAACGTTAAAATCGAATTAGAAGCTCAAGAAAAATTGAATTAAGGGAGGTGGAAAATGTAAAAAAAATTCGACACATTGAAACCAGGTCATTGGTTTTTGAGATTAAGAGGGAATGAATAATAGTGTGAAATGATTGTTGGAAACAGAAGGTTTTGATAGTTATTTGAAATCTGCTAATATCAATTATTTTCATTTAATAAAGAAAATGTTACTTAAACTAAATATTTATGTTCAAAGTTAACTGTAATATCCTATAGTTCGAAATATAAAACATACAGATTTTAATTTTAAATTTTACCGAAGAACCATGTAAATCAAATTATACTTTTATAATAATTCATCTATAAGTCTCCGTTATGTGCTCCATATATTCTTTATACATAAGAATTTTATCTTTAAAATAAAGTTGAATATAAGCGTTACATTTTATTTTATTTATTTTGAAAATAAATATGAAACTTTTCAATGATAGATTTGAATTTTCTTCAATAACTTTTCACAGTTGTTATAAAAACTTATACTGTATTCTTATTTCTTTCTTTGAAAACCATACCTCTCTGAATGTCTCATTTTCTTCTGAGTCTGAGCTTGGATTTTGTTGCGTCTAGACGGATTTCAACACTTTAAGTACATAGAAGAAGATACATTTTACTGCAATTGTCGAAAGAAACTTTATTCCAGTAGTTATAAGTCTTCAATTTACGATTAAAAAAGTGTTACTTTTTTCAAGAGAAATGATAAAATGATACACTTTTTTCGAGGGAGGAATTTTATACGGCATCAGTTCTCAACCTTCTACCGTTTAGGATAGAACTTCTAATTTATCAACGCAAAAATAACCATTCCAGTTATTTTTGTTCAGTTTTCCTCCTCCTCCTTTCCAAATACCTCAGTATTATTTGTAGGCGAGATAAAAGATGGAAAGAAAAATCTCATACAACCAGGATTATAAGCAAACAGCTTTGGCAGTGAAACAATTTTCAAAATAAATTTAATAAAAACTGCTTTTAAAAACACACTTTTATTGCTATACTAACAAGCATACAATTTTTAAAATTTTAATTATTTTCTAATTTTAACTCTCTGCACTCCTATCTCCAGTTTGACTCGACATTCTAAATAATGCATTTTTTACACTTCTTGTTGAATAGCGCTTATTAAAAAACCATATAATCACACAGATTAATTTTTAGGAACTGAAACATCTCCACTGATCTATCTCCAGTGTGACTCGACGTTCTAAATAATGCATCTTTTACACATTCTTGTTGAATAGCGCTTATTAAAAAACCATATAATCACACAGATTAATTTTTAGGAACTGAAACATGTCTACTGATCTATCTCCAGTGTGACTCGACTTTCTAAATAATGCAACTTTTACACATTCTTGTTGTATAGCGCTTATTAAAAAACCATATAATCACACAGATTAATTTTTAGGAACTGAAACATCTCCACTGATCTATCTCCAGTGTGACTCGACGTTCTAAATAATGCAACTTTTACACATTCTTGTTGGATAGCGCTTATTAAAAAACATTTAATCACGCAGATTAATTTTTAGGAATTGAAACAAATTAATAAAAATATTTTTCTGTTTCCTAAATCAATCGCAAAGTTTCCTAAATCAATCCATGCACTCACACACGTATAATTATTCATATTATTATCTTTCGGAGTACAAAGGGATAAGCTTCTAATTTATGATTCGCAATTAAAAAAAGTTATGGACGCTTGTAATCAAGTTCACTAACAGGTAGTGGTACTCGTATGGAATCAAAATTTGATTATAATAATTGATTAATTGATAAATAAGTTCTGAAAATATTGAATTTCCATTGAGGAAGCACGTATATAGAAAATTTCAAATCTCTATCACCTTAGGAAGCGAGAAAAATGTCGTTAACGAGAGAATGTCGATCTTCAAAAACCTGAAATAAGAAAAAGTGATAATTTTATAATTATTGAGGAAATAACTCCAATTTGGATTATGCGATGTAATTATATGCTTTTTCATTGGAAATTATTCAAAGAAATGAACATCAACAGTGAATTATTGTGTTTAGATAAGATATGTCTCTAAACAAGTAACACCACTATCTCAATTCGCCAAATTTTACAAGAGAAGAGATGAATTTTTTATAAGCAAAAACGAATTTGGAGGTTTTTTCAGATCAGCTGTGAGCATGAGACTTGTGGCAACTTGACTACAGTAATCCCCAGAAAGGGAAAAGTAGAACTGCCATCCCCACCCCCGCAGGGATTCATCCTCAGATTCCTTCTGACCCTACCCCCGAGCGGGTGTAGATTTTGATCCGGCTATAAGCCATGTGATTTTCACTTGTACATATATGTGTCGTAGTGGTGTTGTGTGTGTAAATAAACCATAAAAGACAAACTGGATCTATTCTGAATTATGATATAAAACCACACATGAGAAATCCATTACAAGACTGTATAAGATATATTAATGAACAAAAAATCCGTTATATTCATTATTGGTTGTGAACATTTTTTTTCTTCCTCTTGTAAAATTCGGAAATTAGAGATAAGTGGTGTTACTTGTTACAACGATGAATACGATTTATTGTGCTTATTCGTTTGCTTTCGAGGGTAGCATTTTAGTTTTTGTATCATTATAATGTATTGTTACAAAAGTGAAATGTCGCTTTCTTGCCTCACTAGCCTTACGTTTGGGAAGAGAGTTTTACAGGGGTAAGACAGGATGGCCGGGCTTGGACCCCTGACCTTGGCGACCATTTCCACGACCTTGGCGACAAATCGATAATTCCAGAAAATGCGACCCTTTTCTCGATATCTCTATTAGGAGAGAAAATACGCTTGAATGTACGAGAAAACTCCACGTGACGTCACGGCCTGTCGTGGAGAGTATATATATATAATTGTCGCGCCTGGATGAGAGAGCAGTGTTTATCTACTGGAACGATTTTAGAGTTTCGTCTGCAGTGCGAGCTGGAAAGTTGGTGAGATGAGCGCTATTAAAAGTGCTGTTAGTGTCGTTATTAGTGATTTGCTGACTGTTTGTGTTGCTAAATCTCAAAGTACTTAACTGTTATTAGCTGTGAATTATTGTCTGTTTACGTTGCTATTCTGTATCAGATCTATTGTTTCCTGTTACCTGTGCTACGTGTTTTCCTGCATATTTGAGAATAAAACTTCATTCTCCATTATCCTGCGTGTTGAATTGTTTACACTATACACCCACAGAACGGGTTTTGTAACAGTATCTTATTTCCCAATCAGTGTTTAGTCTTTGAATTTTTTCTGTGATTCTTTCTTCTCTTGGCTGCCACCTGAGGTAAGGATACTGCACCAACTGAAAATCACTGTCATAGAACGAATTATGCACCTAATAGCTACTCTTCTTTCAGAAATGAGATTTCAGAATAATGAAATTATTCGAAACTCCTTTTTCTTTTTCATTGATGGACGAAATACAGGTAGAAATGTGTTATATATTGACTTTTAAATAAATAATAAATTTATGAGCTTAAAACGAATTAAGTTTGTTTGTTCCATTGTTTCCTTTCCTAAATTTATGAGCTCAAAACGACTTTAGAAATCCAATAAAAAATTCAAAAAGGACAATATTTGTTAAAAAAATCTCTAACATAATGCTTAGGTAATTAAACTGAAATAATTTTGAAAAATATTTATTTTTAAAATTATATTCTTCGATTAATTTTAAGTTAAAACATCACAGAGGCATTAAATGGAAGCTTGCAAGTAAAATGTCAATTATTTCCTATCTTGTTACATTTATCGAAAAAATAGTGCACTTCCGAAATAATACAGGGTTCGATAACAAATGCAGATAAGCCACAAGAAATACAAATATATTTACAGAAACATAAAATAAGCGTAAAACGGTAGCAAAATCTTTGCAATTTGATAGGAATGCTATGTATGATACGCAGATAGAAATTATCTGGATATTCGCAAGATAGCAAATCAGACAAGGGTTATCTGCATACTCTGGAGCGAGCATTGTTTTCTTCTCAACTGAAACTCGTTTTCTCACAATATTTTAAGTTTCCTCAAAGTTGTTAACTATCAGATTTCATAAGAAGTTCGATCATTTGAATTTAAAGAAATGAAAAGAAGTATTTCGTCGCTTAACAAGCAACATCACATATCTCAATTTTTGAAATTTCAAAGAGGAAGATTCAAATAAATTTTTCGGAAACAATAAAGAATATTTCTAAATTTGTTTTCACGTCTGGTTAAAACATGTGGTCTGATGTTCATAATAGATCGTAAAAAAATTCAGAAATATTCTTTATTGTTTCCGAAATATTTATTTGAATCTACCTCTTTGAAATTTCAAAAATTGAGATATGTGGTGTTGCGTGTGAAGGGCGATTTGCTACATTCCTGGACACGCATTTCGAATTTCGTTCCATGAAACCCATATGCGATTATTCGTATCTATTTTTGTTCTTTGATAAATATTTGAGACAAAAGACTTGCAATCCTAGGTATGATATTGTCATAGGCAGGTTGTAGGTAATAGAACGTTAAGTAGCCAGGTGAGGAATTTTATACTAGAGAAAAGATGACTTTATTGCTTTTACTTTTCATTTGAAACTCGGATAAATGTATCTGTTCATTTTTCATTACTTTTTGTCAGATTTACTTCTTCCAGAACTCTTAAATAAATTTAAATAATTTTTAAAAAATGAAAAGACAACAAGAAAGTTATAGTTTTTTATAGATTAAATGGAATTGTAAGTAGGAGAAGTAAATAAAAATGACTTATTTTTCTAAAACGTTTAATCCTGAATCGTAAAAGTAAATCAGTTCATGGAAATGAGAATTAAATACGCAACTCTCGAAGGGGAAAGTTTTAAGGATTCTCCACATTCTAGTCATCTGTTCACACTCTAATTAAATCAAGATAGACCCTCCTATAGGGATAGTAATGCGGAGATTCTCCATCTCCTGGAAGTATAATCGAACTTCCATATGTCAAACTGTCATAAATCGAAAATCTCTGTGTGTCAAAGTTATTTTAGGAACCTTGGATTTTCAAAAGAAAAACAATTTCTGAATGTCGAATAAAATTTCTATATGTCGAACAAAATTTCCATATTGTGATATTTGTAACAAATAAGAAATTTATATGTTTCTAGAATTATTAATTCCAAGAGAATTAATTAAATTATTATTAATTCCAATTAAAATTATTATTAATTATTATTAATTCCAATTAAAATTATTATTAATTATTATTAATTCCAATTAAAATATTTTAAGGAAAGAAATTAATTAGATGAAAGAAGCGCTTGGTCGTAAAAGAAATTAATTATATAAAAAGCTTTGTCCGTAAAATAAATTTATTAAAAAATCGTTTGGCATCAATTTTTTTTCTCTAAAAGTTATAAAAATAGAGTGACAACGCCATATTTGTCTTTAACGAACGTTGCCTAGGAACGGAAAAGAAGAAATATTTTTGAAGAGGAATTCTATGTCAATTGTCAATGAATGTAACGTGTTTGAAGTACATGGTTGTGTAAAATGTCTGTTCTTGTGAAAAGTATTAAATAAATATTTTATTTTTGTAAAGAAGGCTTGACATTCTTCATGCATGAGGTAAATATAGTATAATATATTGAACAAAATTTCTATATATCAAACAGAATTTTCGCATGCAAATTATGAATATCTATTGCAGTCAAAAAGCGGCCATGAATTTCATTCGTATGAAGGGAGATAAAAAAATTGTTTCGACGATTCTTACGGCAACTGAAATTCACGGAATACCAGAAGGTTGTTTACGAAAGAGCAATAAACATTTGCCGTTGATGCATACGTTATTCTTAGTTTCTTTTCAACAAATCCCTTGCACACCCAGCATTAATTTTTTTAGCTCATGGTAAGCAAATTTGCAAATTTATACATATTTGTACATTTTTAAAAATAAATCCTTTATAACTTTATATTTTAAAGTCTTCTCTAAACTTATAAAATTAACTATGCATAACTGTTTAAAATGTATTTCCGAGTGTCGAAATTTTTATGCATCATTTTTTAAAAGAATTTTTAAGTTCTATATATAGGGGTTCAACTATACTATTATTAAAACCCTTCTCTGAAATGCGTGGTATAGCGCATCCCTGTTGAAAATTCTAATAATCTTCACAAATCATGGCATTCTGAAAGAGAAAATTTCAAGCAAGCCCAATGCTGAATACACAGTCAAGCCAAAGCGGAGATTCACTTTCAAACGAAGATTATTTATTGCCGACTGAATGTAATTATGACGATTGATTGATTCATTATTTATTCAAAAGGGTAATTTCAATGCACAAAATAAAAATATAACTCTAAAAAACGAAAAATTATTGCATTAAAAATAATTAGACTTACGAAACTTCCAATTGCAGGCAAAATTCTAATAATTAATTTGAAATAGCAACATTTGATCTGCATTCATTTGCTTATGTAATAGCTATTAAAATCGTATATAAATTTTTGGGAAACCTATGAATCAAAATGTGCTTCTAAGAATATGTACAAAGAATAATTTGTGTAAGATTTATGCAAAATACGAATTAGAATATGTGTTTCTTTCCCCCGTAATATGAAAGGAAATTTAACTGGATTAACTTATCTTCAAAATGTGTTTGAGCGTAAACTTATCCCTAGATTTCTTTGATGGTATAATGCATTCTTTTCATATATTTTGTAGTGATGCAAGGAAAGAAAAAGCTTATCTAAATAAGATAGGTTTTTTTCCTCTTATGATATACTGCTGTATGGTGCTTTCCTTGATCCATATTTTTCAAACAGTACGCTGTCACTATCTCTAGGTAAGATAAAATAAGATTATATAAGTGTTTCCGCTTTGGAAAACATTTTGGAACGTTTCGCTTGCTTTGGCGAAGCTAATCATTATTATCTGCAGAATGAAAATACGACTTAATTCTTAGTACTTTGTAACAATCATAAAGATTGAAAGAGTCCTTTATCAATTTTATACTGTAAAATTTCTCTTGTATCCTTTCAAAAGATAAGTAATTGAAATTTTATACCTTTCCATTAATACATACGACTGTTAAAGCTCTAAAATGTTCGATTTTATGAAAAAAAATATATAAGATTTCAATGCCTTTTCTGAACAATTTAAAACAATCCGCGTTAAAAAATGCCCGGAATTATGAAAGTTATGAAGGGAAATGTATCAGCTCTTCAACGTAAACATTGAATATGATCATATCTGTAAAGCGCTATATCTCAAAATGTGTTTTATTAATATTGCGCTCACGATATCTCAAGAACTATCGAATATTTTTAGATAAAATGTTTACCGAACATGCATTTTGCTACTTTCTACAAACTAAACCACATTTTTGTACATATTTCTCCAAAGAAGTATTTTTTTGGGGTTAGAAAAGTTTAAATTTTGACTATTTTTAACATTTCTATTTTAAATTGGTATATTAAATAGAAATGAAATTTAAGTGTTAATAAATTGTGATTCAATTTCTTAAACAGACGGTTTGGATTACTTAGATACCCAAAATATTGTGTTTAGATAATTATTTTATTCGTAATCATGCGCGCAAGGTGAATATATCTTTTTTTCTCCAAAAATTATACCCATATTTATTACTCTCTCAAATAAATACACACGAATATGAAGGTGTCAAAATGTGTGTACTATAACAGAAAGAACAGATACATTTCTAGAAAAAAAGTGAGTTTGTGAATTGCATTGTTTCAGAGATATAATGTATTGTATTTGACAGTTTTCCACCATTTTTTCGAGGTTTAAGAGTCGTATATCCCCGTTGCATTACAGGTACTTTCAAACTTAAAGAAAGAAATAAAGATGTTAATATTTATAATCTTGTTATGTAGGTTTTAAATTCATTTATTATCATTGTTTAATATATCTGGTATGCATTTGTGATTGACATTTAAACTAACCAGTAAATGAATAAAATATTATGCCTATGTCCTTCATCTGTTTTAACTAGTCAGTTAATTTTCAGTAAATGTAATTAAATGGTTAGAATTTTAAAATAAAAATCAGAATATTAAACAAAGTTAAAATGCATATAATTTTCCTGAGCATAGAATCAATAAAATAGAAAGAATATTTTCCATTTAATGAGATAAATGTATCTTTGACGGCTATGGAGGAACTTTTGGTGTCGAGGAGATTTAACAATTTAAATATTATAAATTGTTTTTAAGTTTCTCTAGTTGATGGTTGAAAACCCTTACTATTATTTAAAAATGTGATACCGGAATGGAAAAGGATTATTCAATTCATTGATTTCAGTTTCTAGATTAACAGAATTAATTTATTTCATTAAATGTAAACCACAAAAAAATTATTGCAGAGTTTCTATAAATCCTGAATTTATAAAGCAGATGTTCCAGACAACTTTGATTCCATAAGTGTTTTCTGGATCAAATTCATTCTTTTATTACTTTGAAATTCAAAAATTCGTAAATATTTATTGTGTATAGAATTTAAATTCACATTGAATCAAGTTGAAAGCAATGTAAATTCGTTAGGCAATTATTAAATTTTATATATTAAAGGGGATTATCTGCTAATAAAAGTGATTAATTACCAACTGAAAGTAATTAATAATAAAATAGGAAATTTATTTCACCAGCGAGTTTGGTTGCGAGAGAATGAAAATCTGAATATTGTAATTAATTTCAAAAACACTTTTACTCATCGTGCGTTTAAATAAATCCAATGTTTTTCTTTGGGGAATGCTTATTAAGCCTCTATTCAAATTAGAAACTTTATTTCACCAGCGATTTTGGTTGCAAGAGAATGAAAAGCTGAATATTGTAACTAATTTCAAGGTAATATTGTAACTAATTCACTTTTACTCATTGTGCGTTTAAATAAATCCATTGTTTTTCTTTGGGGAGTGTTTATTAAGCCTCTATTCAAATTAGAAACTTTATTGCAGTGATTATCAATGTAAAGAGATCTCCCTTACGAGTGAACAAAATAAAAGAGGAGTATTAGATCGGCAATAAAGTCAAAAACATGAGAAAATGTTTTATTGAAAGGGAAATTAGAAATTTCGCATTCTATTAACGTGGAAATGAAACAGCTATCTTTAAAAATAGATAAATACTTATAACTATAGGACACGAGAACGGGCATTACTATTAAACAAGGTTTACTATTTAAAATTTGTAAATAGACAGGAATAGGCATAACTCCGGTTCATAATAATCCTGACGAAATTCTAAGATTTTCCACTTCACGGCATAAAATATTGAGCTTAAATACTAATACACACCAAAATATTTCATTATTATGAATAGGAGCAATTTCTGTCGAATAATATATGCTTTAATCTTAACCATAAGTATATTACTCAGTTTTGGGCGATAATCTCCAAATTATTAATAAATATTCAGTATCAGTGCATCTGTATTTGTGATGTCTCGTACTCATATTCTGAAATACTGTAATGCAGATAGATTATAATAACGTAGAAGCATACAATTTTATTCCCTCTGGCTATCTGAGTGTAAATGATATTTTCTCTTTCTTTTTTGCATCTGACACTAGTACTACTACGCCAAGTCACATCCCCGTTCCTGGAGCGGAGATCACTTCTGATCAGTTTGGAATGGATGTGAGTGGGAATGAGGGAGGGGCTGGGGTGGTTATTTAAAAAGAAAAATAGAAAAAAAACATATGAGAAAAAAGGAGAAGAAATATATAAAAACTATTGGAAAAAAGATTTAAATGGGTGGAATTGTTTCTAAAAGCATTCTAATTCTGGAAAAAGCAACAGCATGATTATTGCTAAACTAGAAATGTACAACGTCTTCTTTTTCTTCTGATAAACTACACCATTCAAGGAGGAAATGGAAGAACTTTAAGCTATCAGTATAAATCTTGCGTACGAAGTGTTAACTAGCACAGGTACCAAAAGAGGGAAACAAAAGAATCCAAATATACAAATATATACAAATACAACACGCACTGGTTAAATATGTTCTCTAAAATAGGCTAAGATGTAAAAATGAAAGAACAAGTATCAACAAACAATAAGAGAAAAGAAAACAATAAAATGATAGCAGACATAACAAAAAAGGAGGGTAAATTACTTAAACACACACTCTTCCACAAACAGGCTAACATGATTCAAGGAATAACATTTAAAACAACAAATGCATACTCTAATGAAGATAAAAATATATATTCTTAAAAAGATAATTAAAAATTTACTAAATAGTTCTCAAAAAACACCAGCGACAAATACTGAAATACATGAATACTTAGGTCATTTATGATCCTAGATGTACATCAAGAAGCCAAACGCGTTGGCTAGAGTGGTATTCCAGTCAAAACTCTTGACTACTTAGAAAAGCCACCCTCTTTGTCAGTTCGAGAAAAACTTACTTGACTGTTTAGTTGTTCGCTAATTCACAATTGTTTCAGCTTGCGAGGAAAGTGACTCATCTCTTTTCGCTAACTTACCTTTCATTCCTGTTAAATTAACAATTAGAAAACATACGGCTAGCAGCAGCATAGCCAGAATATATCCTTAGAAAAAACACACATGAACATGGCCAATTGAAAACACATAATGCAGCGGTACCAAGATCATTACAACCATTATCTAGTGATAGCTTGCCGAATAAAAGAAACAAAAAACTCTATACCAATTAATAACCAATTAACTTCAATACAAGAAAAAGATTTTTGCTTATAAAAATCCTAAATTCAACTATTAAAATGTGAAAGAAATGGGCAAGTTATGTGATAGAATTATCAAAATGTTGTGAACATTTTTTTCTGAAAAGATAGGAATTATTTTAAATTTAGGTTTTTCTCTCCTCCCAAAGGAATGATGTAGTAAGGGGAAAGCATATAACTTCAATCTACTGATTTTAATCCATAATTTTAAAAAAGCAGTATTTTTTCTTCAATGGAGTCAATGAATAGATTTCAACTGGTGAAAGGAAAGACCATTAATTAGAATAAATCACCTACTGCATAGTAAAACCATTTTAAGCATTATAAATGCCTAAGGAGGTATAAAATGAAATTACGAGGCTTAGAGAATTTACATAAATTTTTTTATTAAAAACAAATGCAAATCCCTCAAGCATGAAATTTATATTATTGATTTAAGAACTTGAAAGTTTCTCTGATAGGTCGATCAAAAAATTTTTTTATGGGGAAAATAAGATAATTCCCTGAAGTATGATACGGGGAATATGTTGAAACAACTATCTCTTAATCTGTGAAGTATTTGCTTTCTTGCTTAAAATAAGAGTCGATTTCACGAAATATGATATTATAGAAGGAAAGAAATTCCTTCTCTGGGGTTAAAAAAAGTTTCATTTACAGAAGTAGGCTGAAAAACCGACGTTTTGCAATCTTTTTTATCGAAAATCACTGAAGGAAAAAGGAGAAGAAAGAAACCCAATAGATATTTTTGTAGTTTTAGAAAGAATTCAAATATTGACAAGAAAGTGTGTTCCTCTCAGCGTCCCTTAGCGGTAGTAGAAATGAACAGTTAAAATGATGAGTTATTTTGATCAGTAGAATTTCCAGCAGTAATATCTTTTCCAATATGGCATAAATCGAGATATATATTTTGTTGATATAGAAGGAATAATTGCATACATCAGTTCTAATTTGGAGTCGCCTCAGAAATATGACTAAGGTCATGAATTTCCGAAGACCACAAGAATACGAAAAACAATTGCAGATTTCTAAACTGCGAAAAGGATAATAACTGGAAAGAAAATTTAAAATATAATGTTTTGAAGTAAGTTTTATAAGAAAATGAGCTCGACCCATATGCGAGTTTATTTGTCATAAGATGCAATTCTTCCGAGTTGCAGACAAATCTAAATTGTACCAGACCACACATATTATGGTGTAAATGCTCTTTGGAATCACACACTTTTGCATGTAAAAATGTTTTAAGATAAACACTCTTGCATGTAGTAAATGGTCTTTGGAACCACACACCTTTTTTTGTAATGTGAAATCTCTTTGGAACCACACACCTTGCTCTTAGAAATGCTCTTTGAAGTTCAACCACAATATTGCATGTAGAAATGCTCTTTGGTTAACAACAATATTTGCGTGTAGAAATGCTCTTTAGACAAACACTCTTTGCATGTAGAAATGCTCTTTGGAACCACACACTCTTTGCATGCAGAAATACTTTATCACGGCGGTTCTCATCCTTTTAGTCTTTGAGTATCAAATTTTGTCATATCTCCCCCTCCAACAGTCCTTCTATTCAAAGAATTTTTTATTAATATTGTCAAGGGGTTAGGTTAGTGTGCTGTATTTGCAGGATTTCATGAAGAATCTTGAGCCTTATTTTTAAAAAATAAATATTTATTGACGATTTCCACACCACAGACATTTTACACAAACACTCACGTAACTGAGAATAAATTAATTCACATAGAATTTCATCTTAACAACGTTCCTTCTTCTTAGTTCCTAGCCGCCGTTCACTCAGCTAAAAATATCGTTTCCACTGTATTTTTATAACCTTTAGAAAAGAAATGAAACCAAACGATTTTTTTAATGAATTTCTCTTACGGCCAAACGATATTTTTAAATTAATTTCTTTTATGGCCAAACGATATTTTTCTAATTAATTTCTTTTCGTAATTAATTTAATAATTATCTAAATACATATTTTTTTATTCGATACAAATATTGATTAGCCTAACCCTCTGACTGACAAAATTTTGTTAACTTCTATTCAGATGAAACGTTTGAAAACATGTTCAAATACTGTTGAACCAAGCGCATTGTTATTTACATGCAGGTATTTAGTATAGTATAGCACTATAGTTAGACTGAAGCAAATACTTAAGACTTTATTTTTTCTGGGACTGAAATAATATATAGACTATTTCTATTTTGTGAATGAATTGGAAAGCTGAGTTCCTCCACACATCGTTGTTTTATTTTTGAAAGTAACATGACTGAGATGTGGGGATCTTTCGGCATTCCTTCTGCAGTTTTTATGTATCTTGGTATTTCTGCACAACTATGTAGAAATTTATGCTTCTGCGTTTCAATTCAATAATATTTAATCTGTTTTAATATTAAATCGCAAAGGCCATTTCTATTTTTTCGATTATCAGGAAAGAAATATTCGTATGAAAATTTCAAATACTATTCAAGGTTTTGTATTATGTTTAAAACATTAAACTTCGCAGATATTCCTATCTAAAAGAAAATAACCATTAGCGTGCAGGTGGCCGGAACTTTCCGCTGGTTTCCGCTAAACTGGTATAGGACGTCCTCGGAATGTACTGATTTAAATGTGAGACGACCTATCACAAAAAATAGTTAATTTAATGCTCAATAAGTACTGTCTTGTAACACGCAAGCATACAGTGTTTTAACCTTCATAAAGAAATATGGGGTTTTTCTTCATGATATACGTGTGCTCCCTTTGCAACGACATCAGTTTTCTCATTTCATTGGATTCTGTGGTATATACCGTATTTTGTTTTGTACCATCTCTGTATTAAACAGGAGGTATTTTCATAACAATCGTTTTCTGCTTTCTCGATTTAATTCGTTCAAGCTGTTATTATCCGTAACTCAAGAACACGAGTGAATTAAAAATAATTTCATATTTTAAAATTCATCTAACTTTCAGAAATAATTTTATGCTTGTTTAGTAACTAATGTAGTGAAACGCAATATTTAAAGAAATCTTAAACTTGCATGTTAAAAATATTACGTCTGATTAACCCTTTTATCTCTCTCATAACTGCTCAGCTATAAAGAGAGTTGTTAATTTTTTCCAACATTTCAGTTTCTTACGAAAAGTGGATAATATTCATAATATTTTACTGCTCTATTTTTTCACCCAATTTTGAACTCAATCTTGAATTTTATTCTCTCTTTTAACTTCGTTAATTGGATCTTTTACTTAACCTATGCAGTGAATTGTATATGCATATAAATGATCGTAGATTTGTGAACTTCATCACTTGAACAAATGTATTAATGCCTTCGGGTAATTTAGACAATGTAATATTATTTCTCAAAGACCGTATCTATATAAAGGGTGTACACAAATGATGTGATTCATTTAAAAAATTAATATAAAAAAACTAAAAATGTTGGAACTATGGGTTTTTTAAAAATAAGAGAGCATCTCAAAAAGTTTTTTTAGATAGGTAACATGCCATTTCAGTTGTCTAGGGGTTCGTAAATTACTGGAAATCAAAAATTTGTTTAGAGCCATTATCTGAGAAAATATTATAACTGGAAGAAAAATAAAAGCATGTATTTGAAGGTAATTTTATGCTCTTTAATTTGGTAATTCCCATGCAGTGTGAAAACTGAAAAGGTTTCATGATATTCAAGAAAAATTAAAAAAAAAAACGGAAAACACGCATCGACTTCTGCTGATTGGTAGCCATTGCGTACGGAATATTCTCGCTGTAACAAATTTAGAACGGCGTAACGCCGCGTTACCTAACTAAAAAAAGGTTTAAGATGCGCTCTTATATAAAAAAACCGTAGTTCCAACATTTTTAGGTTTTTTTTATTAATTTTTGAAATGAGTTACTTCATCTGTGTACTCTGTATATTTTGTGTATGTTCAGTGAACAAAAACAACTTGGCAACTGAAATAAAGTACTTAACTAATTAACTGAAAAATGCATGAATTTACTTGCAAAACAATAAGATTCCTGTATACATCTTTAATGCGAGCTTCCATGCTCATCAAGAGTTATTACATTGTGGCTTAAGGTAATTAATTATCCTTAATGGTTCTGATACAGTTTTATTGTATTTACATGAAAAATCTTATTTTATTTAATATTGGGTGTCCGGAATTAACTATTGCAAAATTTCTCTTCATTTTCAATAAAAATGTCATATAGAGATTAATAAATAGATTAAATAACATTAAATGTACATACACAAATCAATCAGAATAAAATTAAAATAAGAAACAAACAATTAAAATAGGATTAGCCATTTAAACAATTCTTATATCTTATTAGTGTAACAAAATGACATTTGAAGGGAATTCTCCGAATTATCTTGAATCTAAGTGCGTGAACAAAATTAAGCTACGAATTCTCCAAATCGTGTGTAATTGCATCTCCTTTGCTCTCGCCTGTTTCTCACTATGCGAGATGAATGTAAGGAAGTATTACACATGTTTTAAGCAGACCCTGGATACTCTTCTCTCTCTTAAGCAGAAAATTGCGCATGATTTATTAAGTTCACTAAGTTTTCCCCCTAAGTATTTGCTGATAAATTAGTACGATTTTGTAGAGAAATTTCGTATGTTATTCTTGCCAAATATAGATTCATGTCAAAAATTTGATTAGAAAATTTATAAATGTTTCAATTTTAATGCAAACAAAACATTTGGATTCCTTTAGCTAATCGGATTAAAATAGGATTCTAATAATTAATTTGTCCTTTAGATTTTTGTTTGCATTCATTTTGAAGTCACGTTCGTTTCCTGTACTTTAAGTTATACGGGAATTTTAGTTAAAATGATACATGCAAAGTTGTTGATTTCCATAAGATGGTAAGGTATTGTAATAATTGTAATGCTCAGATGCTTAACTATTATTTAATTATTCGGATGAAAAGTATAAATAACCGGAATCTTTCAGTCGAATGGAATTTACTTATCTTTTGTTTGTTTTTATGACAACAAATAAAAAACCCTTTGCTTATAAAATCTTCAACCAATATTTGTAACTTCTCGGTATTGAGAAAATGAAGTCTCCGTCTATCATGAGATCAACCTTATTTAAAAATTATCTTTATTTTGACAAATAACAATAAGTTTTGCAATGCCCAGTTTTATTAGACTACTTTTCATTTTAGCCTTAAAGTTTTACCCCATTTTCCCAAGATTTGTTGCATTATGAAATCAAGCACGTTCGGTGATATGCCAAGGTTTATACTTTTCTATTAAATTCCCTACTCAAGTCAAATTAATGCGGGGTTAAAATTTAACATTTACAGGATGGGCTTTATAAGAAATAATGCTCATTTCGTCGTTAGATGACACCCTGTCTTGAATTTCCTCACATGAATGGTGCTACAAAGTTTTGCCTGTTAGCTAAATTTGCATAATTGTTAATGTGCTACTAATTGACTGGCCAATACCTGCATGAATGTGCAAAACATTTAGGTTGACAAGAGGCCCCAAAATATACGGGAATCAAATGTCCCTAATTTGGAGAGGTCGTTATACTTAACAGACAGTTAAAAAGCATAAGAAAAATGTAAAATTAGAAAACAATACTCACAAAGTTTTTATTAAAAAGTCATTCACTTCCACGTAGGCTCCATTAGTAGGCCTTAGGATATCCAGCTGGTAGTCCTGTTCCAGCAATATGCTCGAACATTCGTGCCCCAGCATCTTGTTGGAAGATAACAGTGAGTTGTAAATGCTGCATTTGGGGTATTGAGGAAATTTGCAACATGTCCATGTAAAAGTTTGCCGTCAGAGAAATCTCAGCATATAAAAATGGACCTATGACTGTATCATGTAAAGGAGCACAACACATTGATCTTTGGACTGTTTCGTTCCATTTCCTGTGCTACATGGGAATTTTCTGAGCCCCAAATTCTGCAATTGTGCTTATATTCACTTTGTTGCCCATTTGAAATGTTGCTTCATCTGAAAAAATGATGTGGTTTAGAAAATCGTGTTCGTTTTCGATGCGAGATAACATCTCCGCAGAAAATTCAACACGCGGCGGCAGCTTCTTTACAATCTGCATTTTGTACGCATACAGACTCAGTTTTCATATATGCGCGAAAAATAAAAACTGTCGCCAAAATCTAAGAATTAAACAGCCAATTTTGCCTAATATCGCCAACGTATCGCTAACAGATTTTTTTAAAAAAGTCGACTGTTCAAATTAGGGACTTTGATTCGGACACCTTGTATATTACACATCTATAATACGTCCAAGAGACTTCTTTTCGGCGCTGATGGGCAGAGCCACCTATAACATTCTGGTGGTGTTTGAGGTAATAGTTTATATGCGATTACATAGTTTCTTTGATATTATCTCTATGATCTAATATCGTATTACACAAAACCCTGTAAAAAATGACAGGAGGCTGTCTATTTTTTCTCAAAGATCCACTGATGTCTAAGTCGTCAGATGGACTATTGCTACGCCTGACTCTTTGTTCCCTCGCAGTTTCTGGTTTCTCTCTTGTTTTTTACGCATGATTCTCTTTTGTTGTCAAGTTCGGATTCTCTTTGATCATGATACTCTTTTTCTCAAGAGATTTACTTTCATCTGTACTCTTTTGTTCCTCGAAATTACTTAATGTATGTGTTAATACTAAGTTAGCGAAATAAAATGAGAAACACAGCTTATAATTGAAAATGGTACTTTATTTCTTAGTAAAATATATTACATAATATCAATTCTTTGTTTTAATTCTTCAACGTGCCTGGATATGTTCATTTTTAGATGTATTCTGGTCCGGATCGTATGAAAAAGTAACATCAATTTTACATAATTACAAGGGTACTGTTTCTTGTAAAGTGCTGAGTCAATATATGTGAATTCACCCGAGATCTAGGATATTTGTTGAACCACTTTGATCCTCATTCTGCAATTCTCAGGTTCATCGAAATCACGTGCGTGTGATGAGTCACCAATGGTATTTTGCCTAAATTTTGACACAGTAGTCTGAACTGAATTTCGATTTTTTAATTTTTTTTACATGCATTTGTTACTTTATCTCTAAAAATAAGAACGTAGTTATAATTTTTAAGCTGATAATTACTGAGATATAGGATCTCCACAACGTTTTTTTGCTGTCGTTTGCAGTGTGATCGTCAATTCTTCTGAGACAAAATGGGGAACGTACGTCCCACGTTGAATCACTGTTCACTGTAACCCGCATATCCGAAATGCCTCTGAAATCGGAAATAAAAAAAATAAACGTACTGTACCGAATCTAATTGTGGAACCGAGAGCATTGTGGACTAAGAGAAGAGGAGCGCTCGACCTAAAATGCAATTTTAATGTTGGACAAAGAGAGTTTTGAATTAATTTTTTACTCAAAACATTTCAGAATTACATAAGCGTTAATTAGCTGCCAAAAGGGTAATAGATGTTCATACAAACCGAAAAAATCTATCCGAAACGGTGTCCTTCCCTTTATTTCTGGATATCTGGAATATACTGCAAATATTTTTGAGGCATCCGTGCTGGTGTTGTACAAAAAAAACAAGTGCGTAGAGAATTTATATCTATTGTTTCGCTATTGAGGAAACACAGAATGTTTGAAATGTGGGACACCGAAATTGATAAATGGAAATGTAGTTCATATGTAATAATTTCCTTCCCATTATTGATAACTGGATTATAAGTCATTATTTTGAGGTATCCAAAGTTATGATAAATGAAAGATCAAGTGAAGAGAATTTATATCTACTACTCGCTATTGAGGAAACACAAAATGATTGAAAATAAGGAAACCTAAATGAAATTGATTAATGTAAAATGTAGTTCATGTTATCCCAAGAGTTGGGTCTCTGGTTGAATCTTATATAAGAAAAGCAGATGTAAATAGCATTTAAACAATAGAAAGTAAGAAAGTTTTATTTGATTGAAAACGAAGGAAAATTAGAATTTATGGCCAACAGTATTGTTTCATAACTGCAAGAATGCTAACAGTGCACCCAAATTTCCAGTTTTACTCTTTTTCCGTTTCTTTATTAAAATAGAACATTTTTTTTTCTGTCAAATAAGTACGCAAATTATTATAAAAGCTCTGAGTATATTTTTAAATTGACATAATTACAACATATTTCAGGGAATTTAGTCTTTATCAGACGTCTCATATAACCTATGAATTCAGCGTAATCAAAATTATCAAAATGGAAGAGAAAATATCAGCGCAAAATTTCTTTTCATTGCATTTCACCTAAGATAAAAACATTTTTTAAGATTAGATAGATATACCAATAAAGTTTTCCAAATTAAAAAAAAGTAATACAATCCCATAGTATCAGGCAAAACGATGTTCATACTAAAGAAAACAAGCAAAGTTCTAGTTCACTTTTTCAAGGCTAGAAACTATTCGAAATGATTCAAAAGAATATTGAAGGAGTTTCTGTGGTAGGCTATACCCATTTTTTCGCCACAAGAAAAGCTTCCCCTCATAGCCCGAACTGCAACCAACAACCCAGGAGCAAAACCATAAGAACAAACGCTCAAAAAGAAAAAAGAAAAGCATTAAACACGCTAATAAGAGCAACACTACCATCAAGCTTAATTAATAAACTCATAAGGTAAAAGACTTCACCTTTAGAACCAACCAGATGCCAATATCCCTACGATATTCTATGGATCATAACAATATCGTGAAGATAGCGATATTGTGGAGTATCTAGAAGTCATTAGAGGAAAAATGTTGGTCATTATTTCACTTGAAATACCGTAACAGTGCTTTTAGGTTATTTAATCTGTAAGTGAGATAGAAGTTTACTCCAGTCACTTCCAGAATTAAATGCGTTAATTGATGTTTCAATATTATCGTTTGAATGTTTTATATTTATAGAATTGTTTTCAAGTTTTCAAGGCCTTTCCAATACGAAAGTATAAAAAAACCAAAATCCATAAACAGTGAGAGATGGGCCGATGAAACCAAGAGCTGTCCACAAATGTGTATTTTGCTCAATCTAGATTTTATCTCATGAAAGTCGAAAATTTTATTCATTAATGTAAATTATTATCGGAAAAACAACCCACATTTTTAGAATATTCTGAATAATTAATACGCATCTTACTGAGTATAAAGTGTCAAAATACATTTATTCACAAATTTTAAATCTTGTTAAAACTGGTCAGAAAATCAGAAAATTGGGTGGTCATAAAACGATAAAAGAGGGCCAGTTTCTTTCCAAAGAACTTTTTATTTGTTTACCAGAAATGGACAGCTATGTCAGATTCCATGCTTGCAACAAGTATATGGAAGAGAATCTGGCTGAAGGAGTTCCCAACCTTTTCTAGAGATGACGAAATATTACTTTCAATGAAATAAAAAAATTTCTCTTAAACTGGGAAAAATTGTTTTGAGAAGTTGAATTCAAAAGCAATACGTAACCCTGAACGAAGTAATGATT